>JAAXCT010003130.1:0-44013 GCA_012490785.1 Eragrostis nindensis | reverse complement strand
AAGCCGTGAATGGGCACGGGATTGGAACCACACCCTATTAGTACTCACCCGGTACCCCCCGGAGGCAGGAGATTGCAACGGAGTCCCAGAAGAAGACTCGTTCATTGGTGGGTGTTCGAGATCCGGCATTTATGACTGGCCATATTATTATGATTGAGAAGCACCTGGTGATATCCGTGGGGGATGCCGTGGTGGTACCAAATAGGTATGGACCTTAGTGGGACAGTCCAAACTATGACGATAGGGAGGACTGGACCACCTTGTGGGGAAATTTGTGCACCCTTGGCCAAGGTTAAGAACTTTCCGGAAAGCCGTGTTCCACGGTATTGGACAACGCGAAAGCATCGGCCACACTATGATTAGATTTTCCGCGTGAGTCTCCTTGGTGTGTTTTTGGAATAACGCCGGTTTGGAGCCGTGTGCTGGTTGTCGGCCAGTGGTAAAATTTGAGGAACTGGCGGGATGGATTGCATCTCCCCCAGGGCCGCCCAACCCCATTAATCTCTACTGATACTTGATTAGAATTGCGAAATGCTTTGATTTCAAAACAACCTTGCATAAACTCGGCTTTCTTCTTTCTCGCCTTGTCAACAAAACTCAGCCTACCCTTGATACTCCCCTGCATAATCATACCCCTCGCGTTAGGCTTGCTGAGTACCTTAAGTACTCACTCTTGCTTAAATCATTCAGAAGATGAGCCCGACTATGACTTTCAAGCTGATGGTGAAGAAGAGTAGAGATCGGCCTTCACTCAAGTGGTGCCTGTAGGAGTGGAGCCTTGCCGTCTTCCGCTAGATTAATTGTTAGCTCTGGCTGCTGCGTCAGCCTTTGATCGTGATGCCTGTGTGTGTTGAGGCTGCTCGCCTCACTTGTACAAAGACCTTTGTATAATAAAGGCTTGTAATGACCCTCGGTAATATAAATAAAGTATCCGCTGTGAAGCAATCTGTGAAAGTGTCGTATCAGCTACTGATCCAGGGACTGATACGGTAAACACTAAGTACTTCAGAAATGGGGTACGACAGAGTGGTATCAGAGCGATGCTTGACCGTAGGCCAAACCGTAGGTTCGCTACGAGTGAGATGAGTGCGATATTTTGTAAAGCTTTACTTTATAAAATCTTACTTACCTTATTTCTATTTACAAAATTATTTTCACCGGTACTTACCCGTCTTTCAACATTTTGTTGAACAGATGGAGGCCCTTCGTCAGGAGTTTGACCAGCCCAGATGTGGGGCGAGGACCGTCGCCGTCTTGCAGAGACCCAGGCCCAGTTAGAGCAGGTCCAGGCTCAGCTTGCCCTCGTACAGGCTGAGAGAGAGCGTCTGCAGTGGACTCTGGACGCCACCCGTCGCCTTTGGGAGGAGGACGCGATGTACCTGATTCGTGAGCTTAACCGCCACTACAGGTACTGCCACTAGGAGCACGGAGGACCCCGCCGCCGTTTCACAGCGAAGATTGGAGGACCGCGCGGACACCAGCACTACGCTTGCCCGACTGACACAGAGGACTACTCCACCACCCTTGCAGACTCCGACACGACCGTGGACTCCCCTGAGGTTGAGCAGGCAGACGACTCCGAGGAGCTTGCCAGGTGGGCAGCAGAGCTTGAGGCCGCCCTTGAGACCGTTGGAGACTCCGAGGAGGAGCCTATGGAGGACGAGCCTTTTGTGGACGTCTCGTCAGGGAGAGAGTCGGTGGCGGAGAACGTCATCGATCTCACTGGCACTGACGACGAGGTGGACATGGACGAGATTGTAGTGATCGACTCGCCTGCACAGGAGGCACCAGCAGGACCTCGCCTTGTTAGAGACGTGGACCTCGACGAGTACTACAGGCTGATCAGCACCGGCACCGCCGACCTTGCCCAGGACCCGTTCGACCTCTACGCCGAGTGGCGCCAGGACCGTGGCTTCGACGCCTGAGCAGCAGAGTTGGCGCCATGGAGTAGCTTTTGCTAGCTTGTAGTGGCAGCTGTAGCATAAGGTCGTGATGTCTAGTAGTGTCAGGTGTGCCAGTAGTGTGAATAGGTGGTTGAGAGTCAGAGTTGCCCTATGGTCGAGTCTAGTGTCGAGTCGTAGATCGTCGAGTCCTTGTATATAAATAAAAGGACTTGGGTATGTATGATCGAACCTTGTTATTGTGAATAAGTTTGCTGTAATGATGTAATGATGCTGGTTTTATCTTGTTTGTGTGCTTGCAAGATCTTTGGAATTTCTTTTCCATTTATCTTGTCTGTTGTGCCTCATAGTTTCGTAGCTTCGCCTCGTAGTTTCGTTAATCGCCTGAGTGTCTATCTCATCCTTGCTAAATCCTTCTAGCAGATGCCTCCCAAAAGATCTGCCAGAATTCAGCAGCGCCAACGCCGAGAGCGTGACGCTCAAGATAATGACCAGGACGACGCCCACAATGCAGGGCGTGGACGTGGTAGAGGTAGAACTAATAATCAGCGTGGTAGAGGTAGAGGAGGAGGTAGAGGTGGAGGCAGACATGACAATGAACAAGATCACCAAGAAGAGGAAGTAAGTCAAAATCAACAGGAAGTACAAGACGAGGTTGGAGAAAATAATGAACAGCACAGAGGTGGAGGACAACAGAACCGCGGTAGAGGTGGTAGAGGAGGTGGAAGAGGAGGAAGAATACCTGCACCACCTGTCACCAACCTAGTGGCTGTGATGGACAACCAGACCCGCCTGATGGAGATCATTGCACAGGGATTGATGGACAGAACTCCAGGCCCGCAGAGCAAAATGTCAGAATTCATGAGGCTCAGGCCCCCGACCTTCGAGGGTACTGAGGAAGATCCTCTGGCAGCTGATGACTGGCTGCGTGATATCACCAAGAAATTGCACTTGGTGAATGCCGATGATAGAGAAAAAGTTCTTCTGGCATCTCACCAGCTTAAGGGAGCAGCAGGAGAATGGTGGGATAATTACTGTGAGGGTGCAGAGAATGCAGATGCTATTACCTGGGAGGAATTCCAGGAGGAGTTCAGGAGGTATCACATCCCAGAGGGTGTGATTGAGATGAAGGCTGATGAATTCCGCTCTCTGAAGCAGGGGGCGATGACAGTAAATCAGTATACCAGAAAATTCATGAAATTGGCTCGATATGCTCCTGATGATGTTAACACTGATAAGAAGAAGCAGGATCGATTCAGAAAAGGACTTAATCCTGGATTGAAAGTGCAGCTGGTTACTCATATTTATTGGAGGAAGCTCGCTCTCACATTGAGCATGATAGAAAGCGCAAATTCAATGCACAGAAATTTAAGCAGCAAGAGAGGAATCAGAGGCCGAGAATTAATAATAATTTTCAGAAGTCAAAATATCAGCCTACCATGCAGTATAGGACCTCAGCGTCCAATCAACCCAGCTCAGCACCGTCATATCGCAACCAAAATTCTGGTAGTCAACAGAAAAGCAGTTCCAGTGTTGTTCAACCCAACAACAATGATAAAAGGACTTGTTTTCATTGCCGTGAGCCTGGTCACATGATTGCTAGATGCCCCTATTTGAGCCAGAATAATGTTCCTACTCAGCAGCATCAACCAAACAGTGCCAGAACTGCAGTTTCCGGAAATGGTCGTGGTGGACAGCAACCCTCTGGGCAGCAGCGGAGGAATAATCAATCCTTTGGCCGAGGAAAGGTCAACCATATTAATGCAGATGAAGTTGAGGACACTCCTGATGTTGTTCTTGGTGAGTATCTTGTCAATTCCACTCTTACAACCGTTCTGTTTGATTCTGGAGCTTCGCATTCGTTTGTTTCTTCAAAGTTTGTTGCTGCAAATGGTTTGCCAACTGTCATGCTAAAACAACCCCTGATAATCCGGACTCCCGGGGCCGAAACCAAAAGTTATTTGGGATGCCCACGGGTTAAGATCCTTTTAAGTGGGGTAGAGTTCCTAGCGAACTTAGTAGTCCTAGAATCCCAGGGAATATATGTCATCCTTGGAATGGACTGGTTGAGTAAGCACCAAGGCATTATAGCCTGTGACACCAGGAAAGTTACCCTGGTAAACCACAAAGGAATTAAAGTGGTATGTGAACCAAAAAGGTCAAAGGTTGCACCAATGCTTCATAGTATGGAAGCAAAACCGTTGGAGGAAGTGCCAGTGGTCTGTGAATATCCTGATGTGTTTCCAGAAGAGTTGCCAGGCATGCCACCTGACAGAGACATAGAGTTCATCATTGATCTCATCCCCGGTACATCTCCGATAGCAAAGAGACCATATAGAATGGCAGCAAATGAGCTAGCAGAATTGAAGGCACAAATAGCAGAGTTACAGGAAAAAGGATTTATCAGGCCAAGTTCATCACCATGGGGATCGCCTGTTCTTTTTGTTAAAAAGAAAGATGGCAGTCTCAGAATGTGCATAGACTACCGCTCCTTGAATGAAGTCACCATTAAGAATAAATATCCACTGCCCAGGATCGATGATTTATTTGATCAGCTAAAAGGAGCCAAATATTTCTCCAAAATTGATTTGAGATCTGGGTATTATCAGTTAAAAATCAGAGAATGTGATATTCTCAAGACAGCTTTTGTCACCCGATATGGCCAGTATGAGTTCACAGTGATGCCATTTCGATTGACAAATGCACCTGCATACTTCATGAATCTGATGAACAAAGTGTTTACGGAGGAGTTAGATCGGTTTGTTGTTGTCTTCATTGATGACATACTTATCTAGTCCAAAAGTGCAGAAGAACATGAGCAGCATTTGAGGATTGTGTTAGAAAAATTGAGAGCTCATGAGCTGTATGCTAAGTACAGTAAATGTGAGTTTTGGCTAAATAAAGTGGCTTTTCTAGGTCACATTCTGACAAAAGAAGGAGTATCAGTGGATCCAGCCAAAGTTGAGGCAGTCCTTAATTGGAAGCAACCAACTACTGTGACAGAAGTTCGAAGTTTCCTTGGTCTAGCTGGTTATTACCGCAGATTTATCGAAGGTTTTTCAAAAATAGCAAGACCAATGACAGCTTTGACACAGAAGGGAAAAGAATTTAAGTGGACAGAAGCCTGTGAGAAAAGTTTTCAGGAGTTAAAGAAAAGATTAACCACTGCCCCAGTGTTAATTTTACCAGACATACACCGAGATTTTGTCGTATATTGCGACGCATCTCGATATGGATTGCGATGTGTGCTTATGCAAGATGGCAGAGTTGTTGCATATGCATCGAGGCAGTTGAAAACACATGAGCAGAATTATCCCACTCATGATTTGGAACTAGCAGCAGTTGTACATGCCCTCAAAATTTGAAGGCGTTATCTGATTGGCAATAAATGTGAAATATATACAGATCACAAGAATCTGAAATATATTTTCACACAATCAGATTTAAACCTCAGACAGAGAAGGTGGTTGGAACTAATAAAGGATTATGACCTAGAAATTCACTACCATCCTGGAAAGGCAAATGTGGTAGCAGATGCATTGAGTCGCAAATCTCAGAATAATGGAATTAAGATGCGAAGACGAAGCCCGAAGCTTGCAGAGGAATTCAAACAATTAAATCTTCACTTTGCTAAGCCAGGCCGTCTGAATACTTTATGTGTGGAACCAACTCTGGAAAAGCAAATCAGAACAGCTCAGGAATCAGATGAAGAAATAAATGAGCTAAAGAAAATGACAGGGTTGGATAAAGCCCCTGGATTTCGAGTGGATAATCAGGGCACTTTATGGTACAAGGATAGAATTTGTGTGCCGAAGACTGGCGAATATCAGAAGCTGATTATGGATGAAGCTCATAATTCAGCATATTCTATTCATCCTAGATGCACCAAGATGTATATGGATCTAAAACAGAAATATTGGTGGTCAGGGATGAAGAGAGACATAGCAGAATTCGTTGCTCGTTGTGACATCTGCAGCAGGGTAAAGGCAGAACATAAGAGACCTGCTGGATTGTTGCAACCCCTCCATGTTCCAGTATGGAAATGGGATAAGATTAGTATGGATTTCATCGTGGGATTGCCCCGTACTCAGAAAGGAAATGACTCGATATGGGTCATAGTAGACCGTTTGACTAAGGTTGCACACTTCATAGCTGTAAAGACAACCTATAGAGGAGACAAGTATGCTCAACTGTACATAGATAATGTACTCAAATTACATGGAGTTCCGAGCAGAATAGTATCAGATCGAGGTGCGCAGTTCACCTCAAGGTTTTGGAAAAGTCTGCAGGAAATGTTGAAAACTAAGTTGGATTACAGCTCTGCTTACCATCCACAGACCGATGGACAGACCGAAAGAGTAAATCAAATCCTAGAGGATATGCTGAGAGCTTGTGTACTGGCATATGGAAAAGATTGGGAGAAAAGTTTGTCCTTTGCTGAGTTCTCATACAACAACAGTTATCAAGCCAGCCTGCAAATGTCACCATTTGAAGCCTTGTATGGCAGAAAATGCAGAACCCCTCTGATGTGGTCAGAAGTTGGAGAGCGATCTTTCTTAGGACCAGCCATCATCAGAGATGCAGAAGAGAAAGTAGCTCTAGTCGGGGAAAATTTAAAGGCAGCCCAAAGCAGACAGAAAAGTTATGCTGATGCCCGACGCAGGGATTTGAGTTTTGAAGTTGGAGATTATGTGTATCTCAAGATGTCACCAATCCGAGGAACCAGGAGATTCCAAATAAAAGGAAAGTTGGCACCAAGGTACATTGGACCATTCAAGGTACTTAAGAAAATAGGAGCCGTGGCATATCGCCTCGAGCTTCCAGAAGAAATGTCAGATGTGCACAATGTTTTCCATGTGTCACAATTAAAGAAATGTTTGAGGAAACCTGAGGAAACGGTTCCTACAGAGGTCATGGACCTGCAGCCAGATTTGAGATATCAGGAACGACCAATTAAGATTTTGGATGTTGCAACTCGGTTAACAAGACGGAATGCAATACGGTTTTGTCGAGTACAATGGAGTAACCACACGGAGGCCGAAGCAACATGGGAACGAGAAGACGACCTTAAGAGGGAGTTCCCTTACCTTTTCGAGGAGGAGTCGGAATCTCGAGGACGAGATTCTCTTTAAGTGGGGTAGGTTGTAGCGACCCGCGTTTTTGTGATCATCAAAAATCACTAAAAATTTGAACTTTTAAAAATTTTTCAATTAAAATTAAATTGCTAGCTTAGTTAGTAGTAAAACCAAAAGCTTTTGAATTTTAAAACATGCATAAACAGCACCATGAGCATTTCTTGAGTTTTCTTTATTTGTTTGAGTGCTAGTTTTATCTTTCCTTTTGAATGAATTCAAAATTCATTCAAATTCAACCCCAACAAAAAGATCAAACCTTTCTTTCCTTATCGGGCCGCGCTTCTTCTTTTTCTTCCGGCCGGCCCACTCCCTCATCTCTCTTTTCTCTCTTTTCTTCTCCGCGTGGGCCGCTCCGCTCCCGGCCCAGCTTCGCCCGCGCCAGCCCGTCCCGTTCCGCCAGCCCAGCCCGCTCCCCCTTTCTCTCCCTTCTCTCGCCGACGCGTGGGCCCGCGCCCACGTCGTCTTCCTCCTCGCGACCGGCGCGATTAGCGCCGTCGCCCATCCCTCCCTGCCGGCGAACCGCCTCCATCATGTCCAAGCAACAGAGCAGCTCGTGTGCAGCACGTGCGCGCGAACCGCCTCCTCTGCTCTGTCCCATCGCCGTCCTCTCCCCATTCTTGACGCGCGCCCCAAGCTTCCCAAAACCCGACGAGCCCCACTCCTCCGTCGTCAGCCACAGCAGCTCTCTCCCTCGCCTTGTCTCGTCCGCGCCACTGCTCAAGCTCCGCGCCGCCGTCATCCCCGTCCTCGGCGAGCGCGAACCGCCTTAGCGCGTCACTCGCGCATTAACTCCGGCGAGATATTTCTCGCCGGCAAACCGACCTCGCGCAGGCGCCCGAACCGCCTTGGCCGGCTATAAAGCAGCTCGAGCTCCCCTCCTTTCATCTTCTGTTCTCATTTTCCACTCCACTCCCGCTCTCGAGCACTTCCACTCACTCCTCCCCTTTCTCCCTTGTTTCCGGCGAGAACTCCGGCGAGCTCCCCTTCCCTTCCCGGTGAGTCCCGATGACAACTTCTTCTTCCCCTAGCTACTCCTTTCCACGCTCGATCTTATCGTGTTCATCTCGTCCGCAGCCGTGGCTTGAGAAGCGAGATCGACGTTGACCTAGTCGTCGTCTTTCTCTCCAACGCCGGCCGCCTCTCGTCATCCTCTCATCCATCCAACAGCTCGGTGAGCTTCCCTGTCCTCTCTTCTCTCTCCCGCACCACTTCTCTCTCTCTTTTTCCGTGTGCGCGTGCCTCCGCGTCGAGCGCCGGCTCCGCTGCCGCCTTTTCCTCTCGCCGCCGGCCGCCGTGAGCCCCCTCCGGCCCGGCCGAGTCCACCGGATGCTTCGCAATCCCCTCGGGCACGCCCCCGATAGCACACACTCGCGCACGACCACGCGCACGTCCCTTTCCCCTTTCCTCGCCGGCGCGCCGCCAACTCCGGCGACGTCGCGCCGCCGCGTCCGTCGTCTCCGTCGACGACGTCACCCACCGTCGCACTCGCCGTCGCGCGTAGACCATGTAGGTGTGCTTCACGCCCCCTTTCGTCGCCTGTAGACGCCGCCGCCGACGATTCCGGCGAGGCCGCCGCCGCGCGCCGCCGTGCCTTGACCGCGTCGCGCCAGCGTCCGACGTGGCCGCCACGTCGGCGCGCGGGCCCGCGACGACCGGGTCGCCACTGCCACGTGGTGCGCCCGGTGCATCATGAACCAACGGCTCTTTTCCCCGGTCCACAGCACCATGAACCGAGCCCACGAAACAGTGCACGCACAGCGCACCGGCCCCGCTGACCCCACACGTCAGCCTCACATATCCCGCTGGAAAATGCTACGCGCACCCGGATTTGCACACAGAAATCTATTTCGAGCACATTTCCAATAACAGAAAAATCCCAGAAAATTCCTAAAAATACTTTATCACCTCCTAATCATTGTACAACCCTTGGTTACTCCAAAATAATTAGGATTAAAGCTATACCTAAATACTTAGCTTAATCCTGAACAATTTCCTTTCTTTTACTTCAAAAATCGATATCTTCATCGTTTTAACTCCAATTTAAGCGAAACTTGCGCCAAAATTCATCTAAAATCATATTCCATCCAGTGCCACCAAAATCGACTCCCCTCTGATTTTATTTGGTTTTATTTGAATTTATTGCTCTGTTAATTTGTTTGTAAGCGGTAGATTTATTCTTTTGTGAATCGTTAGATAATCAAGAAGAGGAAGCAGAGGATCCTGATTACGAGGATTTAGAGGAAGAAGAGCTTAGTGAAGGCAAGTCTAACTTCCATTGATCATATTGATCCTATGTTTGCAAATATCCTAAATAGAGCTGTTTATAAATAAATTGCATGGAATTTAAATGAATTTAAATGCTAGAAAGGTCCTATGCAATATTTGATTGCCTGCCTTGACTTGATTATATCCAGTACCTTTGTTATCCCTAGGAATCAACATCATTAATTTAATTAATGAATTGTTGATATGCTCGCTGCTTAGGACTTTCACCACGTGTTTAATTAATTTTGTTCACATGTTTTTCGTGTAAAATGCGTGTGTCTTGGTGGTGTGAGTGAATGTGAAATTGGGTGGTATAATAATAAGTGCAACCCTAGTGATGGATGTTTTTGGCGGGATCAGGCGAGGTAGTCCTCAGTGGGGAGGCTACCTCTGGGACGCCCTTCCACTTGTGGATTGGCTATTGAAGATGCCTGGTTCGGTTGTATAAGGACCGGTTCTTGTGCCGCCCTTGCCTAGCACCTCTCGCGCAGCCACAAGCCGTGAATGGGCACGGGATTGGAACCACACCCTATTAGTACTCACCCGGTACCCCCCGGAGGCAGGAGATTGCAACGGAGTCCCAGAAGAAGACTCGTTCGTTGGTGGGTGTTCGAGATCCGGCATTTATGACTGGCCATATTATTATGATTGAGAAGCACCTGGTGATATCCGTGGGGGATGCCGTGGTGGTACCAAATAGGTATGGGACCTTTAGTGGGACAGTCCAAACTATGACGATAGGGAGGACTGGACCACCTTGTGGGGAAATTTGTGCACCCTTGGCCAAGGTTAAGAAACTTTCCGGAAAGCCGTGTTCCACGGTATTGGACAACGCGAAAGCATCGGCCACACTATGATTAGATTTTCCGCGTGAGTCTCCTTGGTGTGTTTTTGGAATAACGCCGGTTTGGAGCCGTGTGCTGGTTGTCGGCCAGTGGTAAAATTTGAGGAACTGGCGGGATGGATTGCATCTCCCCCAGGGCCGCCCAACCCCATTAATCTCTACTGATACTTGATTAGAATTGCGAAATGCTTTGATTTCAAAACAACCTTGCATAAACTCGGCTTTCTCGCCTTGTCAACAAAACTCAGCCTACCCTTTGATACTCCCCTGCATAATCATACCCCTCGCGTTAGGCTTGCTGAGTACCTTAAGTACTCACTCTTGCTTAAATCATTCAGAAGATGAGCCCGACTATGACTTTCAAGCTGATGGTGAAGAAGAGTAGAGATCGGCCTTCACTCAAGTGGTGCCTGTAGGAGTGGAGCCTTGCCGTCTTCCGCTAGATTAATTGTTAGCTCTGGCTGCTGCGTCAGCCTTTGATCGTGATGCCTGTGTGTGTTGAGGCTGCTCGCCTCACTTGTACAAAGACCTTTGTATAATAAAGGCTTGTAATGACCCTCGGTAATATAAATAAAGTATCCGCTGTGAAGCATTTTGTGAAAGTGTCGTATCAGCTACTGATCCAGGGACTGATACGGTAAACACTAAGTACTTCAGAAATGGGGTACGACAGCCACTAGAGATGATTATCAGTGGTGGGCGTTGGCAACCGCCATTGCTTTTTGGTGCTTGCAGTGGCGTAGCATGAGCGCAGTAGCGGACCGTTTGCCCGCCATTGCAGGATCAAAACACCCGTCACTAAAAAGCGTTTTTGTACTAGTGTAAATTATTTCAAAGATATTACATATTGTAATTACCTGCAGTATCAAATACACAGACACAATGTTTCCCTCAAAAACAGTTAATTTACTGCAGGGGCGCCAAGTCTAATTCCACATTAAAGAATTTATGATATTTTTTGTTTACATAAAATTTGCGGAAAGCTTGATTGTTGGCCACGTTTTAAGTTCATGTCATCCAAATATAGGACCAGCATAGGTGATAAAGCTTTTTAGCTTGTATGCGCCTTCTAAATCTCAAAAAACAGTTTTAGCATGTTCAGATTTGAGACTGTCTCTATTGTTTTAGGCCTCCTACTGTGAAGATATGGCACTCTTTTAAGGCCCATGGATCCGAAATTTTCCATGGCCACAAAAGCATTTCCTCTAGAAAACGTCACGTCCAAAAAATTGTAATAAGCCAGATCACGTTGATCCAGAGATCAGTTCGTCCACTAGGTGGCATTCACATTCATAGAATGGAATCATTAAAGTTTCTTTCAAAATTTGAGTCGAACTTGAATATTTTAACAAATGGAAAGAAATGCAGAAACACAACGATACACAATTTAAGGAAATTAAGAAATGCGCAATATAGTACCTCTATAGGAAAGAAACGAAAACAAGTTTGACCAAGTAATAAAAAGACGCGTGTAAAACACACGCCTGTGTGGATGGGGGCGAAACTCTAGCCGCCGCCGCCCCCGCCGCCCTCCCCTCCCCAGCCTTTCCTCGCCGCCACCGGAGCAAGCCGCCGGGTGCCCGTGCGGCTGCTAGCTAGGAAGGTGGCGGCGAGGCTCCTCCCACCGAACCCCGCTATGCCTCCCTCCCTCTCTCCCTTTGGTCGTGTAGCACTTGCTCCTCGCCGCCGGCTGGATCCGCGCGAGTGGCTAGTTTGCCGGCCGGATCCATGCGAGGTCGGCCAGATCCGGGCAGTCAAGGGCGGTATTTTGGTCGCGGCCGTGGCTGTGCGGCGCGCATCGACGGCATTGGGCGCCTCGCGACGCCTGTTTCGGCGATCCCCACCCCTTCCCCCACCTCCTTCTCCCTTGGTTGTGAAGCGCAAGGCCCCTCGCCGCCGGCTGGATCCGCGCGAGACGCTTGTTTGCCGGCCGGATCCGCGCAAGGGCTGCTGGATCCGGGCCGTGTTGGTCGGTTTTGGTCGCGGCCGGGTTCTGCGGCGCGCTTGGATGGCGCTGGGCGCCACGCGACGCCTGCTCCGGCGACCACCCCCCCCCCCCCCCCCCCCCCTTGGGTCGCTGGTCGTCGAGGCTGTGCGGCTCGCGTCTGCGCCGCCACCTCGAACCGCTCTCGTCGTCATCCCGGGCTTCCTCCCCCTCAGTGCGCGGATTTCGACCGCTTCGTCGAGCTTCTCCCTACGGCTTCGCTCGAAGATCCGGTCTTCCTTCCATCTCCGTCGTCGTGTGCGGTCCGCGTCATGTTCGTCGCTTGCCGGTGCGCCAAGGTCGACGCGCGCAGGATCTCGAGGGCCTTGACCTTGATCCGGTGACGCTGCGCCCAGATGTGGCGTCGGCAGGGCGGGAGCGCGCATGTGCAGCGGTGGTGGTTGTGCCGTTCGCGGGCATGGCGAAAGGCTTCCGACGACGTGTGAGTCCCCCGGTCGTGTTCGTGAAATGGTGGTCGACTGGTCGTGCAGCGATGTGGGTTGTGAGGATGTGGCAATGTTGCTGCTTCCGCGGCAAGCTCCTAATCGCCTACTTTGGTCGTGTGATACCTCTCCCTTCCCTTCTTGTTTGATTGTGCTGCTGGTCGTGATATGACTGCCTGCATGAAGGTTGTGCCAAGGGTCTAAACAGGCGTTGCTACAGGTCGTTTTCGCGTGCTTTGCTGGCTACGCGATGAGCACGCCTAGAGTGTCTTTCGGTGAATCTCTTCGTTGTAGTGCAGTTATGCTTCGGCGCAGTGTGTTGGTCGATAAGGTCGCTATCCTCTTCTATCGTGGCCTCTCTAAACTCCAGAGCTGCGTGGGTTCCTCTTTGATGGTGGTTTGTTCGTTGGTCGTGTCTTCGTGCTCATTGCAACATCGTTGCATTGTCTTTGGGTCGCGTGGAGGTTTGAAAAGGAGTACAAGCTCTCCAGCTGGTCGTGGTCGCCCTTGCCCAGGAAGTAGGGGGTCATCATCCCTATACTTCTTTGGGGTCCGTGAAGCCATGGAGGATCAACCCCGTCGAGGCATGTTGAGGAGGTTTAGGTCGTATGTTGTAGGTCTTAGCTTTTAGGTTGCTTTGTTCCTTTTTTTGTTGTTATTGCTTATCTGCTTCTAGGCCTTTGGGTCTCAGTGTAATAATTCTTCTTCTACTTAATGAAATACGTGCTCCGCACGTTCTGAAAAAAAAAAAAAAACACACGCCTGTCTAATAAACAGTCCGACACAACAGTGGTTATTTACCGGGCTGTGTCTACCCTCCGTCCTCGCAACGGCCATCTTCTCCTGCCATTTCGCTCCTTCTCCATCACGTGTGTTTCTCCCACACTCGCACGTACGCCCACGCCCAGCGACTGCGCACTATCCTACATGCCCGGCCGGTGGCAATGGCGACGAACGGCCACAACAACCAAGGCGCCGCCGAGGGCCAATGGCCGTACGACCCTTTCGTTGCGCCGGACGACTCCATGGACATCCTGGACATGCTTGAGATTCCCACCGAGGACGGCCTGGACTTCCCCGGCGACCTGTACCCTCCACCGGCGGCATCAATGCAAGACGTCGCCGCTGACTCTTGCGGCGGCGATTCCTTCGACTGGACGGCGGTGCCCGGCGGCGGCAACTCGTCCGTCGACAGCAGCGCTCTGGAGCCCAATACCGCCACCTCCATCGTTGCTCCGTCTGCGAGCACTCATCATCAGGACGTCGGCGCATCGACGGCGTCCGTTCATCAGAACATGTTGGACTGCAGCGGTTGCCAGATTCTCCGCCAAGTCGTGCACTCTAACGGTAGGCAGTCGTGCTGACATACTTGCGTCAAATACTGATCCAACACAAGAATGCTAATGAGATCACGAAAATTTCTAGGGTTGGAGACGGCAAAGCTTTGCATCCATGGCGTTGCCGGCCTGTTCTACCATGCGACGCTGGACGTGTATGCCACAAACTCCGGGAGCATGGACCTGGCACCGATGAAACAGTCCTACATTGAGTAAGTTGGAGACTAATTTTATGTTTCCTTGCCAATTCGATGAATGTTTCTGCCATCTTTCTCTTACTAATTCGGGTTTTGTGATGAATAGTTTCATGGGCTGGGACTATCCGTTGGTAAAGAGGTACCTTGTGAACTACGCACAGTAGCGAGCCAGCAGCGGCTACGCCGTTGTGCAGGACTCGATCTCGGATTTTCATGACGTCCTCTGCACCAGCACGACTGGTGGCGCCCAAGCTGGTGGGAGTGGTGAAGTAGCAGCAGCACCAGCGGAACCCGGAAACGGTGTTAATGATCTTGCCGGTGCCGGTGATGTCCAGCCCATGCTTGAACAGGACGACATGCCTGCGACATCAGGTTGGATTGCCGGCAATCACTTCGTATATGTTATTCTTCTTTTTTCTTCCAGCTGATTTATTGAATTCTAGCGTTTCCCTTATGAAATCTGCCGTTTGATGTAAATAGGGCCATCTGAACCAAACGGTGTTGTTGAGGGGCACGAGCAACAAAAGATCCATCCTGCTGTCAGGAGTAATTATGCAGTTCAGGTATCCAGAAGTCTACCAGTTCTATACTTCTTAGAGTCAGTTCTACACTGTCATAGCACGATTCCATATGATGTGTTAGGGTTAAAATTTGAAGGCCTGCCTATTTATGCTGACGTTAATAATGAAAACTGCCATGTGATATGTACATTACATGTAGCCCAAGGTCCAGACCTTATACCTTCAAAACTAACGAGTTTATCCTTTATTCATGAAGGTATTGAGAGTTCCAAGCGCATATGCTAGCTATACACCCAAGGAAGAAAATTGTAGACTAGTGGAATCGACTTAGAGCTTTGATTTAATGGGAGGCAGTCTACTATAATGACATGGATCCCATTCTGATTAAGAGCAATGATTGAACCGGAGCAGATATGCCTTTTAATGTTGAGTCCTAAATGTGTTCACTATATGATGGATTTTCGGTATCTCTGATTAACCGTAAGATAGAATGTCAACCCAAACATGTAGGATGCGGCCTGTTTTGCTGCAAGTATCAGAAGCCAAACCAGGCGTCAAAGCATATACTACGAGTATATGGAGCCGTGGTTTCTATCTGCATTGTTGTTGCACGCGTGGGGTACACAGCCAAAATTTTCTTGATGTTACTGTTTAAATATAGGTCTCAGTCATAATATCAACGTTATACGTAGAAAGGAAACATTTCGCATAAAAGTGGGATAATGGAACATACACTGCAAACGAGCAAGCTACAAAGAAAAAAGCGTTATCTCCTACAATCCTTGCTTAGGCACGGTCACATATAGCTTTATATCCAATATTTTTTAGAACACAGGACTCTGGTAATGGGTAAAAATGCAATTGCTGAGTATTCTTACTGACTGCAGAGGGAAAGATTAAGAAACCTGGAGTTGCGTGATATCTCATGCTACTTCACATCCCGCGGAAGAAGGCCTCCAAGGAGCTCTTTGTTTCCGACACTGCCCTCAAGAAAGCTTGCCGCAGGCTCGGCGTTGCAAAATGGCCTTGTTCGTTTCTCTACTTATACCGTCATCTTTATTTGCATTTTTGCTTGAGATTGTGCCTATATGTTATTCAACATATAAGCTAGAGCATGCGTGATTTATATAAATAATTGGATAATGAAATGATTTATTCGTGCAGATAAAAAGCATAGACACTCAGATCACTAAGCTGAACTGACAGCAATGGTAGTACTGCCGCAATGGACGAGATCCAGAGGTTCATTAATTAAGTCCAGGAGAAAGACTATCGATGTGGTAACTAAATTGAGATGAGAAGTGTTATCTCATTGTACCCTGGAAGCAGTAATATTTGTAGGCCTTGTGTCTTGCTGTCTTCAATCGGTATAGGCCTTGTTTGGGACATTGTATTCACAGAAATAAGCGAAAGCTGTGCCAAACACCAACATTTTTTTACAAGGGAATTGAAACAAGTGCCAAGGCTATACTTTCACTTGATTTAAGGAGCTACATCCAATTGCAAAGTTTCAAGGGTCTGGCTCCTGAGTGCAACATTACATATAAGAATTCCAGAACCTCATGAATGGTGAGGACGTAAAATGAAATATTAAGATCAAGTTCGCACCCATGTTTGCTTTGGCATTGGGCATTGTTCCCTTGTTGTTTTGTTGCTCTACTTTGGCTGCATGGTCGTGGATGGGAAGGATCCTAAGCAGCAAAGCCTCTTCATTATTTACTTGAGGTAATTATTTTATTGGAAGTGTGTCTTTGATATTGTTCTGTTGGATTTTGTGCGTATCAGCTATTTATATCCAGGTTGCACGTAGACCCTAAGAAAGGGGGTCTGATAGAGGTGGTGGCTGTGGTGTATCCAGAGCGGGTGCAAGGGCATCGTGCTTCGCCAGATTAACGCTTGCGTGTGACCGAAGTATGTAATTATTGGTTTCCATTACATATATAGCGACATGGTGGTAGCTAGACCATAGTTTATCGATTAAAATATTAATAGCAACCCATATTAGAGATTTTAGTGATGGTGACAAAATTCATCACACATGAATTAAATTAAATTCTATATCTTTTATCATTAAAGCTAACTTGAAGGGAAAATTAATTTCAGATGGTTTTGAAACTAACATTTACGTCATTGTTGGATACGCTCCTTCGCACTCTCCAATTTGCATTATTTGCCTATGCTCATCATTGTTCATAAATTAGTTAGGAAACTGATCAAATTCCAATTCTTTCCAATAATACAAAGTTAAATAATAAATCCATGTCAACTGACAATTATATATATGCCTAACTTGCGGAGGAGGAAATTATACTGTATACATCGGTTTGTTCCCTTTATATAACGCACATTTGTATTTGAAATTTTTTAAACAAAAGAGAATAATTATTTTCACAGACAGCTGCGGGGCCGATTTGTCACAAAAAAACTGCCAGAGGCAGATATTCTTAGGCCGTGGAGAAATATTACTAAGCAAATTAAGGGAGTAAAATACTAAGTATTCATTGTCAGTCAGTTCGAGAAGTGTGGGTGGAAGAGGATGCGACAATTGGTGGAAAAATTGCAAGTTGGATATTTGATATTCATTGTTTGATAAACTAACTACAAAGACCTTTTTTTCGTTGATATTGCGAAATCCGACGGCAAGAATTCAGGTACCTTTCCCGTGCGAGCGTGGGACAAAAGGGTAGTTTGGTAATTCGCGTCTTCACCTGAATCGAACCGTTCTTTTCTTCCTCCCGTTTCCACGAGGCTAAATAATGTAGCACCCTTTTCTTCATGAATGCACACTTTATATATATATATATCACATAAACAAAACCAGATTACAATACTTGAACTCCGACGCAGTAAAAAAACCAGTATTCTCAAGGCACTAACACATGCCCAGACTAGATCATATCCACTACTATGCCCGCATCATCATGCGGTTGACTTACATATATGACCACGAGTCACGTCTCAGCGACGTGCACAGTGCAAATAACCATACGTATGAGGAAATACCCTAGATATAGTCATATATATGTAACGTGATGATTACCTTGGAGATAGAAAATGAACGAAAACCATATATGCATGCGGCTAAGCACAGCGACACAGTCGACACTAAGACAGAACAAGATACGCAGAGCGTCATGCAGGGGCAACCCTCTTCCTCGGATTTTTGAGTCGGGCCCGCTGCGGCCCACGGCGTTTGGATTGTGGCACGGGCACTTGAGGTCACGTTTGAGCGCGCAGCACGGGTGGAGGTCGGCGCCGTTCTCGGGGCAGTGGTAGACGAAGCCCGGCACGTCCCCGGCGCAGCCGTTGCACTTCCTGATGTTTTGTTTGTCTGGGTGCTTGAGGTAGAAGGTGAATAATTTGAAATCGGGGAACCCCTGGGAATCACTCACGGTGTCCGGCTTGACGGCGCAGCACGCGTGGATTAGCTTCAAGTTGCAGTTCCCGTCCCGGTACCTGTACCGGTAGGAGGCGCCTTTGATGGGCTCCTTGCAGCCGTCGCAGTTGTACTCGGACGGCCCCTCATCGTCCGGCACCAGACTGAGCACGTGCCGCCTATCGTGGGCGGGGTGGCCGGTGATCGTCTCGCGAGGAGTGGTGCCTCCGGTGTTTGCCATGGCTAGTTGGTTGGCTACACAAAGAGGTCGTATATTTGGTGGCTGTGAAGCTATATATGAAGATTGCACAAAGGATATTGTAAAAAACTGAGGTTGCTGAGTCCTATTTATAGGCACAATATGCTGGGGTTTCACGACGCTTGGTTAACATTCTCGAAGCTGGGCGGTATTTTCTCTCGTACTTGCTGCCTGTAGGTCACTGCCAGGAAATTTACCAGCCTTCTAGATCTTCCATTGATATGCATGCATGGTTGCACCAAATGACCAAGAAGCACCGAGTAAGGGCTTGCATCAGGTATTAATTGCAACATCAAACCAAACAAAGACTTTGACTAATAACCTCGTTCCGCGGTTGGAAACAAGTCTTGGGGTTGGATGTTGGAGCAGTTAGCACGGTAGTTGCCTGCACTACCATGGAGCTAGCTAGATGCATGCAGGTTTTCCCTCGGAGACGACCACGAACATGAACTCGATTGATCGGTTTCTTCCGCGACGACTAAACCTACTAGCCTGTGCTTTTCCTCGCTTGCCCACTTTGACACCGTGTTGTGATGGTCTCACAGTAACCACGTGTTGGTTTGCAAAAATTACTGCATGACTGCTTCCGTGTGAGCTAGTCTCTGGGAATGTGATGCATTTTGAAAATTTCTTAGCGCGAGATAACAGCTGACCCTCCAAAACAGGGAACTTCCTTATGAAGTCTTGACTTGACGGGCCAAGTGAAGCAGACGTGCTAAATCTTGAGGGAAAGTAGATGATACAGATTTGACACAGCTTACTTGTGCGTCAATCCCCAGGTAAATATGATATGGCCAATCCGGTATCATATATGGAAATTGCTATTTTTTCCTATTTGTTTGTAGTTATTATTTTATTTCTCTTTTTCATTTATATTTCCCACACAGCCTATATGGGAGGTACAATGTTCATGAACATTTTATTTCAGCTTATGTGTTTCACGTATACATAACTCAGTGTTTTATTATTTCTTGATTCAAAATAATTTCCACACATATACTGTTTCTCTACGCATACAAATTGATAGTTCCACATTTCACATTTGTTGCATGCAAAAAACTAGTTTGTTCCAATAAGTCAAAGAAATTGTTCCAATCATGCAAATAAATTGTTTCATATAACTAAATAATTTGTTCCAGGAATACAACTTATTTGTTCCAAGAATGTTAATAATTTGTTCCATTTCTGAATAATTTGTCCCTCTTGTGTTTTGTTTATGTAACAGAAAGCGTTGTTTGCCCCCCTTGTGTTTTGTTTATGTGACAACTGCTCAAAAACTTCACCACGGTTGAAGGAAATGCTATTTTATATAGTACTAGTTGAAACCCCGCGCGTTGCCGCGGGTGCCACTCAATCAGCTAGAATCTACTTCACAATATTGGATAGAAGAACATTAAAAAAAAAGTCTGTTTGGAAGGGCACAAATGATGATCAAGAGATAATTATTCAGTATTAAATCAGGACAGAAACGATCCTCCACACTTGATACGAAATCTTGCCTATACTTTGTTTGATGTGAAAATATCAGGCTTAATGTCCTAATCTTAAAGATAAACAGATGAAACCAATGTAGAATCCACTCGCAAGAAAAAAAGCACCGCTTTTATCCAGAACTGTTGATTCATGTTTCAGTTTTATTTAGTCAATGTAACAATACTATCTATTGTCAGTAGGTTGTTTTCCCATTATTTACAGACAAAGCACACCTTGATTGAATTATGGTTATTAATGCAATCAATAAAATGATGCAGCAAACTAAATTAAAAAAATTTGCATATAGGAATTATATTTACAATATTGGTGAAAGTATAAAGTCGATGGCATACTCAATTATTCATCCAAGCAAAAGAATTAATAACAAACGAAGATGGCACCGAATGAAAATAAAACGACTGAAGGAGCAAACCTGAATAGAATGCACCGCAAAGTTGGTCAAGCTAGATACATTTCCGTCATGGCGCCAAGGACCATACGTCTTTACAATGCAAGGTCATCCATTTAATTGCATTCTATACAACCATATTGCTTTGTCATTTCATTTAGGGGAGATCTACTTCAATTTCAGCCCCGACACCGCCATACCGCCCCATCGTGCGCTGTGCCAATGCACCACCTGGATCTACCGGTGATGCAGCGCCTTCCACCTTCTATCCCCGGCCCCAGGATGGAGGTACATACCATTAAAGTGAGAAGAGAATCTCTGAGGCACAAAACGGGTAGAACTGAATTTGAAATCTGTGTGGAAATCATCACCACAGCTGGGCAACAGTCCATCTAGCACACCATCATCTGCAGGGGCAGGCTCTGCCAATTATGGGAAATAGAAAAATTATTGTGTAAGACGGCAGGCTCTATCACCAAAAGAAACAATGTAAGGGCGACAACGGCACTTTGCCCAAGGGATTTAGCAATACCTGAGAAAAATGGCACAGGCTGCCTATGGTTACCACGGCAATTAGATGATGAGTCCTAATGACTAAGCAAATGTAGTATCAAAGATACAAATTTCTATTAAGCAAAAAAATATCAAGCACCATGTCAGCAGCAAGACATTTGCAAGATCACAGCAAGGTCAGCAGCAAGACATCTGCACCATGTCAAGCACATGTCAATCCATGACAGCACACAAACAGATATAAGAAGGATCAATCAAGGAAGATGGGACAGGGTGGATTTTCATACCACTGGTGCAAAGCAATCCAGTTTGCTGACTTACTTGAGCATACAAAGATAGGCTGACAACATTTACGACGACCATTAGTTATGATCTTACATAAGGCAGAAGCATGATATGAATTTTGCGCAAAACCGTAGCACAGGTAGAGCTGAGAACAATAGAGACCAGACGCATGTAGTAACATGTGATGTCAAACCTGCAGCTCCATAGCAGGCCTACATAATGATGTATATGAGATAACAATTATTTGGCTGGATCAGTTGCTATAAAATGGTAGGGCAAACTAAATCATTCATCAGGGAAAAAAAACAATCACTTCACCAAGAGAATAATAATGCAAATTGTAGTCCAATAGCTGATCGTATTAACTTATAGGAGGGAAGTCAAATGGTAGGCTAAATATGTAACTTCACCTAAGGTAATTAACATTTCTAGATGTATCGTATCACAACAGTCTGATTTTACTAATGATTGGAAAAAATTGACTGAAAGAGCATACAGACAAAGATACCTTGCTCGCGAATAATAAAACTTCCAGTTCCACAGCAAAAAAAGAAATGTTCCAAATACAAAATTTGAAATATGCTTAATTGAAGTTCGACAGCATCAGCAAAACAACTATAAGTCTATAACATCTTGCTTAATTTTTTATGAGCTTGCCTACTCTCACCATTCTGCAAAATGCAGCAATAAATCAACTATATCATGTGCCTACCCTCTAGGAACAAACAAATCTAATGTATACATCAAATTCACCCCTCATGTAAAACACATTTGAGCATTTGATCTTTTTTTTAAAAAAAATAAGAGACAACATATTTTTACAGACTTAACTAGGAGATAGAAATTCCGAGGCCGTGGTCAAATATAGAGGAGAAGAGGAAGTAAAATACTATATATGTGAAAATATTACAAAAAAAATGTAGATATAAGCAATGGAACATATGGGCAATGTTAAAACAAAATCGAACACCTCTCCTATCTATGCTTTTATTTTATATTCCCTACTATAGAAGTCTTCACGCATGATACACTGACATTTGTACATCTTTCTATTAAAGAACATGTTCTGGCCCACATGTCTGACCAACTGGCCTTTGGTCCAAGTGCGGCTAGGGCTACCATCGACGGTGACGTGCAGGTGGCGGTCGGTGCTCGCGCCGGCGGTTCCTATCGTCGGACGCGTCGCTCGGCCGAGACGCCTCGTGGCGGAGCTCAGTGACGTGACCGTGCTGCAGGGTGCGCTCCTGCGGTTGATCTCGCCGGCTTACCAGCCATCCCGCCCATCGGCGGTGATGCGCGGCGGCGGGGCGGATTATCTCTCGGCCGCGGTCACTATCGCCGGTCATGTCGCGCGGGCGCGGCGCCTGTCGCTGGGGCGAAACGACATGTTCGTCCCGGACAGCGGCGTGCTCCGGCAGGGATGCACAGCACGGGTGGAGGTCGAGGCCGTCGTCGTCGAAGCTGTGGTAGACGAAGCCGCGGATCTCCTCGCCGCAGGCGACGCAGACCCTGCGCTTGCCGCTGTCCTTGCCCCCGCTGGTGGTGGGTGCTGGGGCCTCCAGGAGGAAGACGAACACGCGGTCGCCGAGCAGGGGGTCCGCCATGGTGTCCGGCGCGGCGGCGCAGCAGGTGTGGAGCTCGAAGTTGCAGCTCTCGTGGTCGCACCTGTACCTCGTGCCGGCGCCGGGCTCCTTGCAGCCGGCGCATATGAAGAAGCCCCCGTCGTTTGCCACCCGGTTCAGCTTGTGCCCAGGGTGGGCGGGGTGGTCTGAGATCGCCGGAGGATTTTCTCCGGCGACCGGCATGGCTGACTATGTGTTTCTTTTTCTGTTGTGTGCGAGTTTCTGAAGACAACAATGCAACAATATTGTCGGAAGAATGGCCAGTCGTCCCTGGTTGCATTTATAGTGGTCGCTATAGTCCGCGTCGTTCAGGATTAATTCAGGGCGAAGGCAACGCGTCGTTCCGTTATGGAATCTAATCAGTATCTTCTCTGCACTTTCTTGGCCCTTACTTTTAACACTGGAGCAGCACACACGAAATTTACAAAACTGAAGATCGTCCAGATTTCCTCACCAAGCTAAGTAACCACGACCTGACGCTCCTGTGTACTTAGGATGTCACGATCTTCCAGCAAGCTCCTCCCAGCAGATTATTGCACGATTATTAGTCTAATCAAAAGAGACTTGACTAGCTCGTCAACCCGCGGTCGGTGATGGCGTGTTCAGACAGGCGGCGCGACGCGTGTCCGATCGATTGATCCGCGGTTTCTTCAGTAGTGAGATGGAGCAGATCAGGAGTGTCGCTGTCGTCGAACCAGCTGGGCGAGTACTACTCCGTAGTTGCATGCGAATTAATGGGTTCGAAATGTCCATGACTGTTACCTGCGGAGACCTGGTTGGTCAGTCGACTGATACAAGTGGCTCGCTCCGATCCGTGTGTCCTTATCGCCAAACAGTGTTACTTTCTTAACAAGTCCTAAATATGCTTAAAATCGGTGTTAATCTGTGGGTCATGTACGTTAACCTCGAGTCGTAGTACATGAGATCTGATGCTAATCTGTGGGTCATGTACAAAAATGACGCAAGTGCATGTTCCGATCTGATGTTTGTCTTGAACCCTGACCAACTTATCAGTAGGCAGCCAGCAAGGCAGGCGCAAAGGCTTACGTTGGACCATGATACACGAACTGACGCAATTAATATTTTCTTATCACAGCCGTTGCTTAGGCCTTTTTGATCTTCTAGCCAACTAAAATTAGGCAGGGAAGGCTCTGTTTAGATCCTCTAGCCGGCTAAAATTAGCCAACTAAAACATTAGCCAGCTAATTTTAGGAGGCACTTGTTTGGACTGTTGACTAATGTTTTTGGTTTTTAGATTTTTCTTGCCTTTTTAATGTGTTTGTTGTCTTTTTTTATATGTTTAGTCGATTTTAGTAGCTTTGAGGTGACTAGGGACTAAGAGCATCTCCACCAAAGCCCCTATTCGAACCCCTACTCTATTATTTAGGAGCTTGACCTAAAAAATTAACTCCAGCAAGGCCCCTACTTAGGCTCTCATTTTACATGCCCTCTCAAACTCCATCTTCAGCCCCCTATTCCTGGGGTCCTCCCATCCTCCTCTCATTTGTAGGTCCCACCATTTTTCTTTTCATTTTCCTTTTTTTTCTCTTTTTCTTTTTTTCTCTCTTCTCCCTCCTCCCGCGCCGCATCTCGCTGGGCGCCGTCGACGCGTCGGGCCGCCTGCGCCCGACCTCCTCGCTGCCTGCGGCCGGCGGCTGTTGCCCGGCCACGCCTCGCCGCCCTCGCTGAACGCGCCCGCCCGTGCCTCCCCGACCTCGCCGACTGCGGGTCGCGCCGCCGCCGGCCGTGCCTCCCCGTCCTCGTCGACTGCCGGCTCCCATCTCTCGCGCCTACGGACGCCCGCGCTGTTCCTTCAGCCGTCCACTCTATCCGGCCGACTCCTCACCGGTAATCCTCTTCCTTCCCCTTTCCCATCAGTGCTCGATGCGATGCCATGTAGTGTGGGTTTCTTGCTGCTGTAGCTGCCATTGGTTGCTGGTCGACTATGTCTGATCCTGGAGTTGTGAAGCAGTACTTATTTTATGGATTGGGCTAGCTAATCGTTGCAAACACGCTTGGTCAGGGAGCAGCTTGGCATGTTTCTTTTCTGCTCCAATGAGCAAGCATCTTCGTGCTTCAGTAGCATCTTCGTTCATGGTTGGCAACTGAAACATTTTCTAAAGATTATTGCCGAAACAGAAGTGTCATTGACTCAGTATGGTGTCTGAAATTTAATTGTTTCTTGTTTTGACAATGCCTCTTTTTTCTTCCCTTTTAAATGAGGGCTCTGGTAGTATTCTGAAATTTAGTCATCAAGCAATAAAATGACAGGTTCAATAATCATGTTGCTTTGCTCATCATAAGTAGTCAGTGCAAAGCATTTTGAAAACTTGCTCTCTCTTTTTTTTTGGGCAACATCATAAGTGAAATATCAACATCGAACTTGTAATCATGAACTGGAGCTGGCAGTTTATTCCCAATGAACTGTAAACCAACTTGTGGAGCTGCCAGAAATGTTTATGAATGAACTTGTGAGGCTGTGACATTGTGCTTCTGTTTCTCTATAACTGCAAATATCAGTATGTGATTCTTTGTAAGTACCACAGGCTGTCATTTTGCCTAAGTGTTTATACAATGTGATAAACCTGCAGTCATGATGAGAATGCTGCCTGTGACAGAGCAATAGCCTGTATACTACATGTCTGTATACTCATTTTTGTCTTAATCAGTTGCACTCCATGTCTGTATACTCATTTCTGTTCTCTCATGCATTGTAGGATCCAGGAGAGTTGAAATTGCAAGAAATTGCAGCGCTCAGGGCCAGTCTTGGTGAGAGTAGTAGTGTAAGTGAGAGTGGAGGTGCTAGTGTCCATTGTAACTCCGTGTGAGATGTTCCAATAATTTATGAACCATGAGATTAATGTCGATGAGATTCATTGTAGCTCCTTAATACTAATCTAGCTTCATTGATATTTTCTTGTTTCAGTCACAGACCACAATGAGATTCATTGATATTTTTCTCAATGGTAACAACATGTTGTAGTGTGAAGTGATTTTCTCTGAAGTGAGAATACATCCAACAAATTTTTATCTCTGAAGTGATTTTCTCTGGTCCATTTTGGACAGAATTACATGTACCAGATATCAGAGAGCCCCTTGAACATGGATGCTTCCTGCCCAGTTTGTTTCCCTTGTAAAAAGTGCTTGGTAAATGTTTGACCAAGGGAAGCAACAGCAGGAGACTAATATTAAGATTTGATTTTTAGTTAATCCCAAAGGTGACTGAGATTTTGCAAGTCTGTTCTTGTGGTTTCAGGTTCATTGAGCTCTCAATTTGGATATGACATCTTGGTTTCAGGTTCACTGAAAAATACATGTTGTATGTTGCCAACCAGAAACTTCAGTGGTGCTCCTATCAGAAAAACCTTCAATCAAAACTTTTGAATCTGAGACATCAGCAGAGGGTGACTGACCTTCGGTGAAACTTCAGTCTATTAAAAGAGTCACTTAACCATTTGATAGACTGAAATTTGACCTTCGGTGAAAATTCAGTCAAAACTTTTCAACTGCTACACACATAGCCATTTGTACAATATCAGATATTAGCACATAGAGACAGCTATACACACAAATCACATAACTAACTAGCTGTTATGTTCAGCTTCAGAGTTGTAAACTGAAAATTCCAAGAAAGGATACATAAATGTCTAGAACTGCCAGGGAATTCATATTTGTGAATATAACACATTATATTTAGTTTTCAGTAGCACATACAAGGATACATCAACACTTTTATTTCAAGAAAATAGACAACTAACTAGAACTCCACTTTCTTCTCCTCGAGCCCTCACGAAGACCGGCAAAGATCAAGATGTCGTCAACATCGGAATCGTCCTCTTCTTCTTCATCCCACAGTCGAAGAGCTCCACTTTCAGGACTTGACATCTGCCATAGGAACAAAATCAATCTCAGAACAAAATCAAGAATTACAAAAAAGGAGTGAAGTGCACTGGGAAACGAAAACAGTGAAAAAAAAAGAAACATAATACACAGGCATTGGCCTTCCACCGGTTTCTCTAGCTCATCAGCTAACAGGTACTGAACATTGCTTGTGCGTTTTGCCATTTATGCTCTGTGTATAGTACGAGTAGCGAGTAGCATGTCAAAAGGACTATATTGCAGTGCACAGGCTGCTAGATTCTATTTCACTCCAAATCTGTCAATGGGCGGATTTCGATTTTCTAAATCATCCACGAAACCAGGGGAATGTTCTGCTCTTTTTTGTACTGATGATGCTCGATGTTTCTCACTTGACAGCTACAAGTTCAGAAGCTAAAGGTTCAAGAATTACAGAAATTGAAAAAGGAAAAAAATTAAACCTTGGCAGCTAGCAGGAGTTCAGATGCTCCAATTCTGTCAATGCGCCGACGTTCCTGATGAGCTTCGCGCTGGACTCGCCGGACGCAGTCGAATTGCTAGCAGGAGCAGATCAGGGGCGGCAGGCACGACCACGACGGGGTTGGGCAGGGTGCTGCCGTGACGGGGTGGCTGGGTCGTGGGCGGCGGGCGGGCGGGCTACGGCGGGAAGGCGAGCGGCGCGGTGGTCGGGGCGGCGGGCAGGCGAGCGGAGCGGAGCGGTGGGCGGGCGGCGTCGCGGTGCAGGGAAGAAGACGATCTCTAATTTTTTTTACTCTGACTGATGGGTCCCACATAAAAAGTAGGGTCTTGGGTCAGTTTGTTGCTGGAGTTGAAGCCAAGTTTTAGGTCTTTATTTTTGCATGCCGGCCTGGAAAACAATAATAAGGGCATTGTTTTGAGGTCTATTGCTGGAGATGCTCTAAAAGTTTAGAAAGGGGTGGGCTAAAAGTTTAGGTGGTGGATCCAAATAGGGCCATTAGGCAGCTAATTTTTTAGCCAACTAATTTTAGAAGGTACTTGTTTGGATCGATCCTTGACTAATGTCTCCGGTTTTTAGACTTTCATTGCCTTTTTATTGTGTTTCTTGCCTTTTTTTAATATATTTAGGCACTGTTTGGATACTCGAGGCCTAAAGTTCAGTTGGAGCTAAAGTTTAATTGACTAAAGTTTAGGTGGCTAAAGATTAGTCCATGCCTGTTTGGATTTAGAGCTAAAGTTTAGCAACTAGCAGTTAGAAAAGTCACTTTTGCCTTTAGGCTCCCTAGGAACCAACTATAAAAGTGGAAAAGTAAGGATAATTTAGTCTTTAGGCATCTCTTATCCTTACTTTAATCCACAAAAGTTGGGTTTGGCTGACTATCTAGTGAACTTTTGAGTAGTTGGGCTATGAACTAAAGTTTAGCTCTCACTTTAGTCCACCCGTTTGGATCCAAATGGACTAAACTTTAGTCAGCTAAACTTTAGTCCATGGATCCAAATAGGGTCTTAGGCGCTGTTTGGATCCTCTAGGCCTAAAGTTTAGTTGGAGCTGAAGTTTAGTTGACTAAAATTTAAGTGGCTAAAGTTTAGTCCATACCTGTTTGGATCTAGAACTAAAGTTTAGCAACTAGTAGTTAGAAAAGTCACTTTTGCCCCTAGGCTCCCTAGGAACCAACTATAAAAGTGAAAAAGTAAGGATAATTTGGTCTTTAGACATCTTTTATCCTTACTTTAGTCCACAAAAGTTAGGTTTGGCTGACTAGTGAATTTTTGGGTAGTTGATCTATGAACTAGCTCCCATTTTAGTCCACCCGTTTGGATCCAAATGGACTAAACTTTAGTCAGCTAAACTTTAGACCATGGATCTAAACAGGGCCTTAGTCAAGTTTAGGAGGATCGGGGTGACTAGAGGCTAAAAGTTTAGAAGGTGGACTGGCTAAAAGTTTAGGCACTTTTAGAAGGTCATGTTTGAATATAAAATGACTAAAATTAACCAGCTAAAAGTTTAAGAGGGTGGATCTAAACATGACCTTATTGAAAACCTAAAAGTTGACTTGCATCTTCCCTTACCACACACAATTTCTGTTCATTGCCACAACCTCTATGCCTTCTATACCCTCAGGGATTTTATATATATACACATGCATGACGTACGTTCTGCTGTGCTCCTAGAGAGTGAAAAAAAAGGCATCAAACCATTTCTACCTAAAAAAAAAAAAAACTTGCGGTGGAGGCCTTACTCATATACGCAACCTTTCATCTACAAAAGAAAAGAAAAGCTCAAATTACACACTTACGGTTACACCAACACTCGCTCTCAGGTGACCGCAAGGCGCACACGGCGCACAAGAACATGAAAACAATTACTATTTAGTTCTGCCATGCAAGCCACAAGGCTGAATAATATAACTTCATTTTCTTCATGAATCCATGCTTAAATATATATGACATCAATAATACCGATTACAATACTTGAACTCCAACAAAGCCAAAAAAAAAAAAAAGTGGGCCCACGTGCTGTTGCTTCTCACCGAGCTCGGGCAGAGCTGCCCAGCCGGCCGGCTGCTCCTAGCAGGAGGTGGCCGACCTCATCACGGTGAGTTGCAGCATCATGAAAGCGAAGCCGAGCTAGCCTTGGTGCTCTCGGGTCGAGAAGCGCTCGGCGCTAACGCGAGTCCATGGCAGAGCCGAGCGCAGACAAGTTTTTGATTGGATGCGCGATAGTCTGCGGCGTGGGTGTATAGCGCTAGCCACTGCCTCACAAAATTCATTAAAGTTGATAAAAATGCTATTTTAACTATAAAGAAGGTGTGTCATGATTTTTTTTATCCACACTTAAATCTTTCCTTTCATTTTCTGATGTTACACAAGAGGAATCACTAAATGTAGGAGTGGGAAAATTAACATTCATGGGGGTTTAGAGTCATTTTCGATTGCTTTGAAAATAACTTTTCATTCATGATAGGAAAACAAATCTTATTTAGTGATTTTTATATGGTTGATGGGTTCGCCTACTCTCATCATTTTACAAAATGCCACAAAAAAATCAGCTATATTATCTGCCCATCCCATTGAAAGAAACAAATGTACTGCATAGATCTATTGGTTGTCACACCCAGTTTTAAGGACAAAACTGAATGCATAGCTATATGTGTGCCAGGATCAAGTTCCACACATATAGAGACAATAGTGAAATAAACAGTATAACCAGTGTCATTATTACATCATCTCAGCGTATCATTATTACAATACAATACCGAATAAGATGTCTCATAAGACTAAATAAAACGACAGCGGAAGACACCCAAACACACAGGCAGTCGACTGGGAGACAGCACGCCTAGTATTCCTCGTCGAAGTACTCCATGGCGCCTTCATCTTCTGAGCAGCATTTCAATGTAGAGTGGGGAATAGCAAGTGTGAGTACATATCGTACTCCGCAAGTGTAGGAAAAGATGACATGCATAGCTTAAACAAAAGAAAGGCTAACACATGTTCATAGCAGAAAGCAACTATAAATTAAGTCATTTAATTAAAGCACCTATTTACTAGATGATGTGGAACCCACCCAAAAGTTATCAACATAAGGTCACTACACAGGTTACCCCACCTGTGAAGCCAAGGGTTACTCCACCCCAAACCAACTACACAGGTTACTCCACCTGCAGCTCCCATGGGTTACCCCACCCATATCTGGTTACCCCACCCATATCTGGTTACCCCACCAGATCCACCTAACCATTCCTACTAATCATGTGAGGATCCAGGCCGCTCCTGACCGTGAGCACGGCTGTCATGACAGTTTTACTTCTCTGCAGAGGTCGTACCACTTTACCCACGAGTCGTGATTTCATCCCCTGTTACCAGGTGGACTAAAACCTCCCTTATGCCCGTGCTGCGCTGCACTTACACACTTCCGAGGTGTGCGGCAAGGAGATCACTACAAGGTCTTTCAAAGAGTCTTCCATCCAGCCAGCAAACATCCCATGCTAAGGTTCCACTACTACGCAGTACCCCTGCAACAGTAGCCTCCTCTGGCACCGTGGCTCGGATTACACCATCCATCACCTAGGACTGAGGTTACTCCACCCCAATCCTCTTCCTCGAATGCCGCCAACTGGAAGAACATCTTGGTACTCACCAGGCTGCTCCATATCAGCCTCGTGATGGCACTGTTGTCCTGGGTTGCCGCTCCACGACGAACCGGTCCTTAGCTAACTTGAGCAAGACCAACACAAACCAAAGTCTCGTGCTAACCGCACCATCATCAAACATACCGCTTGCTCAAGTTACAGCACCCTAAGTTTCAGGTTGCTAAAAAGATTAACCGGTCCATGATCATTATGTTCAAGTGAACCATTAGTCAAGATTATTAGTCAAATTATCATCCAACCCAGTTCAGCAAGCTAAGCAAGACCTACCCATCCTCATACTATCATCTACCATAACCAGGCGACAAGGAAATAGTATGGAACAGGATATAGACACATAGGATTCATATTCAACGCTATGCATGCAAATTAAACTAGAGGGAGAAAGAAATAGGTCCAAAATGGTCAAGGACACTTGCCTGTATCCCCTGCTGCTGCTTGCTCAAAGTTGATGTCTTGGAAGTTCTCAAACGGCTCCTCTTCTAATAACGGTAACATGCAAAGCACACATACACAAACAATAAGAAACAGTACACCAAACAGTACCAAACTGCTACAAAAACAGTACCAAAAGATAGAGCTCGATCCTACGATCGCGTGAGCGCAAGAATCGCTTAAAACGGAGTTAGGAGTAAAAAGTTATAAGCTTTTGAAGTTAGAGGGGCTAAACTGCAAAACTGATGAATTACTAGAATTATTCTTCTACTGGAAAAACTGAGTTATTGCGCAAGCGTGACGTCGTGCTGATGCAATAATTCGATAAGGTTTTAATTAAAACTGGAAAAAATCCATGGACTGGGTCCATGGCGCCCGTGGACCGGGACCGGACCGTGGTCCATGGGTCCACGGTGGACCTGCCGGCCGGGGACGCCGGGGCGCGGCGGCGCTTCGCCGGCGCTTCGCCGGGATGGCGTCGCGGAGCTCCAATTCTCGCCGCGGGTTCACGGAAAGCACGGGACGGTGACGTAGGACCCACCTCGGCGGTCGCGCCGACGAGGAAGGCCGGAAGGTGGTCGGCGACGACGGGGAAAAGCGGCGAAGGTTCGGCGGCGTCGAACGTCGGCTTCGGGGCGTCTTTCTCGAAGGTGAAGACGTCTTGGGAGGCGGCGCGTCACAGCGGGTCTCGGCAAGGCGATCTCGTCGACCGGAGCGGCGACTTTGGGCGGCTTCACGAGCTCGAGGCGGCGGCGTCAATGGCGGCGGCGGCTAGGGTTAGGGGGCGGCGGTGAATCGGGTGAAAGGCGGCGCGGTGAGGGAAAAGAGAGAGCGCGACGCGTGGGCTCCACCTATATAGGGCGCGGCGCCCTAGGGTTGGCCAGCGCGCACGCCGAGGGCGGCGACGGCGTACGGGCGGCGGCGGGTTGCGGCTGGGCCTGCGGGGGCTGAGGCGGGCCGAGGCGCGGGCCGGCGGGTTGAGCGGGTCGCGGCCGGGCTGGCTGCCGGGGAAACTGGGCCGAGCGGGGGAAAAGAAAAGAAAGAGGAGCCGGCCCAGGAAGGAAGGGAAAAGAGAAAGGAAAAGGAGAAAAAGGAAATGGGCCAAGGGAATTCGGCCCAGCGACCGGATTCAAATTTTCTTTTCTCTTTTCTATTTCTATTTCCTCTTCTATTTTCTGTGCTAAACGAAAACGAATTCTACTCGAATTTTAAATACATTTTCCACACAATAAAGTCCCTACTGCATACTACTCCAGCATGAATGCAACAATCAATTATTTTATAACCTAAATTAATTTATTTAATTAGAAAATAGCTCTTTTGCCGATGAAAAATGATAACACACCCTAATTAACTAAGGAGAAATTTTAATCTATTTCGGAAAGGTTTTAAAATTTGTGAAATTTAAGTCACATTCCAAAATTTGAAATTTTGGGGTGTGACATTGGTCATATATACAAAACACATTTGAGCATTTGGAAATATTAAGAGGCAAGAGAGAAATCACGTTTTACAGACAACCATGAGACGATAAATATTCCCATCCGAGGCCGTGACAAATATAACGAAGCAGATGAGTGAGTAAATGAAACATTCCACTACATATATAAGGCAGCAAGAATATGTAGATATAAACAATGGAACCAATCTATCATATCATTCGCAAAAAAAAAAAAAAGAACCATCTATTATATGATAAACAATCAAACGCCTCCCCCTATCTTTACTTTTCGATTCCCTACTAGACTCGGATGCGCGCATGACGCATTGACATCTGTACATCGCATGACGCATTGACATCTGTACATCGTACTACTGAAGAACTTGCTCCGGTCCACATGTCTGACCAACTGGCCTTTGGTTCAAGTGCAGCTAGCTAGGCTACCATCGACGGTGACGTGCAGCTGGCGGTCGGCGCTCTCGCCGGCGGTTCCTATTGTCGGACGCGTCGCTCGGCCGTGACGCCTCGTGGCGGAGTTCAATGACGTGACCGTGCTGCAGGGTGCGCTCCTGTGGTTCATCTCGCCGGCCCACCAGCCATCCCGCCCATTGCCGGTGACGCGCGGCGACGGGGCGGCGGATCTCTCGGCCGCTGTTATTATCGCGGTCGCGGGTCATGTCTTGCGGGCACGGAGCCTCTTGCTGGAGCGCAGAGACGCGTTCGCCCGGAGGGCGGCGTGCTCCGGCAGGCTCGCGCAGCACGGGTGCAGGTCGAGGCCGTCGTCGTCGTCGAAGCTGTGGTAGACGAAGCCGCGCACGTTCCTCGCCGCAGGCGACGCAGCAGACCCTGTGCTTCTTCTTGCCTCCGGTGATGGCGTCTTCAGGGGCCTCCAGGAGGAACACAACACGCGGTCGCCGAGCATGGGTGCGTCACGGTGTCCGGCGCGACGGCGCAGCACGTGTGGAGGTCGAAGTTGCAGCGCTCGTGCTCGCACCGGTACCTCGTCCGGCGCCGGGCGCCCATGCAACCATCGCAGATGAAGAACCGGCCGTCGTTCCCCACTCGTTTCAGCTTGTGCCCCCGGTGGGCCGTTTGGTCTGAGATCGTCGGAGGCATGTCGTCAGTGCCGGCATGGCTGATTCTGCTTTCGCCTATTCTGTTTTATGTGTGCGTGTAAGATGGCAGAGCAACAATATTGTCGGAAAAAATTAATTTCCAGTCGTCGCTGGTTGCATTTATATATAGTCACTGTTTGCCGCGTTGATCAGGATTCAGGACGAAGGCAACGCGTTGTCCATTCTGGAATCTAATCAGTATCTTCTCTGCACTTTCTTGGCCCTTACTCTTGGACAATCACACAGGAAATTCACAAAACTGAACCTGTATGCATGCATATCTTCACCGAGCAAGCACGAGCTGACGGGCCTGTTCCTGTAAGGCCGTAACGATCTTCCAGAAAGCTCTCCCTGCAGATTATCACAAGATTATTAATCAAAAGAGACGACTTAACCATCGCGTCAACCCCGGTCGGTGATCGATCCGCGTGACTTGTTGACAACCGGGCGAAGCGAAGCGTGTCCGATCCGCGGTCTCTTCAGTACGTAGTGAGCTGGAGCAGGTAGGACTCGGAATGTCGCTGTTGTTGACCAAGTGAGCAGGTAGTTGCCTGCGATTGGAGTTGGAAATGTTAATGAATGTGCCTGCGGAGACCTGGTTGGTCGGTTGGACTCATACAAGTGGCTCACTTCGATCTTTAATTTGTGTTCTCGATCATCGTCAAACAGTGAACCTTGTTTAACAAGTTTCAATCTGTCGGGTCATGTACGTAAAGCTGACCATCAGACTAATACCTTCGAGTCGAAGTACATGGGACAAAGATGACGCAGGTATCTAACTGACCACAGTAGCCAGCCAGGCACAAGGGCTTACGTTGCTCCGACCACGTACTGACGCAACGTTTTCTTATCCCAGCTCTTTGCTTATAAACCTAAAAGTTGACTTGCATCTTCCCTTACTAGACACACTTCACCTTTTAACACATTCATCTTCTCTAGAGGTAGAACTGTACCACCGACCATGTTTATCATTAATTAGCTATATCTTCTAGATGACAACTTTATGGCAACACAATTCTTTTACGTTTGGTTGATTGTGCAAGGACACAGGCGTGATTGGCAGGCCCAAATAGAAATAAGAGACAACTTTTTCACAAACATCTGTGACAACAACTATATGTGTTATAAAAAATAGAAACTATGGGTGTTTTGCTTGATTTATAAATATCATTGTACTTCGATCGTCATACCACATAGTGTACTTCGAAATATATTTACACTATTCTCTACTCGGGCTCGTGCTTTGATGGGCCATTAGCGGCCTTTATGTGCCGTGGCTTAAACGGGCCGTGCCCGTCCGCCCGTCGTGCCCTACCCTCGGCCCATGGCACGGACCGCCCCTCGTGCCGTGCCGCTCGGGCCCGAAATTCATCGTGTCGTGCCGTGCTTGGGCCGGGCCAATTTTTGCGTGCTTCGTGCCCGCCCGCTAGCCCGACCCATTTGGACAGCACTATCGGAGAATAGACATCCATGCCTTATATATGTCAGGATTGAGGGAATAAAAAGTTGAATGGGGACGGATCAACATAAAGATGCGCAAGGGCCCATCAGTTACCCGAATTAAGATGTAATATTATGGAAAGAAAAAGGGATGTAATAATTTAAGAAATGGGCTAGATGCAAGATAATTAAGACATAATTATAGGTGGTCATTGGTAGTGGAGAGGGATGCTGAGAGCTAATGGAAGAGAATTAATTTTTTTGAGAGACATGGAAGAGAATTAAATTGCTGGCATATTGTGACACGGGCTAATTGAGCTTGTAGTGGTACAAAATCAATCAGCAGTTAAGATGATGACCTTTAGCGCTCCTTTAGTGGGCGACTGATGAGTATAGAAGAATGAGTGGACATGATCAAACAGGTATCTAAGATAAAAGGATGGTAGTTTAATAGGTGATGTGGCTCAATGTGAGACCTCTTTATAGCAATCAATGATTTTTAATGAATTGCTTCATATAGTATATTGTTGGCGATTTCTAGCATACCATTTTAAGTGCCAACTGCGCCTTATTTAGAGCATAAATGTCATCATTATAGGCCACTACCCTTGATAATAGCACTTATTGTATATATATCGTTCTGGAGATTTATTGCAGAAACAGATGAAAGGAGGAGACATTCTGGACAATGTAGCTGACCTGGACTTTAAGAGAAGAAAAAGGTTAACTGTGCCGACCGGCACAGCATTGTGCCGACCGACACAAGGGGACTTCAGGGCAATCGAGGCTGCCCACCACTCAATTGATTCTAGAAGGAAGTCATCAGACCAATTTGGGAGATATTCATCACGAAGAGATAAAATATCCGAAGATTTGAAAGAGCAATGCAAGACTTGATCTCGAAGAAAACTGATTGGAAGGCTGTTGGTCGTTTTTTACGCACCTACTTATATACCGCAAGTGGACGATGTACAGTTGTAGTACTTTTCCCTTAGAGTATTCCAAGGTTTAATATCGAACCACAGAGAACAAGCGGCTTAAACATTATTTTAAACTACAAATTAATGTAGCAAAGATGTGTATGGAAAGGATGATTAACACTAAGGTGAAAGAGCCGGCGGTTGTAACAAGGTTATGAAAAGGATTCTCTCCTATGGTTTTGGGGTACTGGCATGCAACTCTAATTAATGGTCGATTGATAGGTTTAGTATTCTACAAGACATGGTGGTTTCGTTCTCCTCTCGCCCTGTCACGACAAGGGTTAATAGCTCCCCACTGGTTTCTTGCACTATGTGATATACTAACGTATTGATCAGATACGAAATAAAAGCAAATCAGTAGACTGAACACATCAAAAGAGCATTGTAAGTGTGAGAGTTACATAACCAGATTTCCCTCGCCACGGAGAGAATATGAGATCTACTCACGCATCATACTGCAACACATGAACATGGCTATAAAGGACGCGGATTTTGGCGTGGTCCCACAGGTCCGATCGGCACGGCAGTGTGCCGGTCGGCACAATCTTCATTTTAGGTGGCGATGATCGGTGATCGCCGTCTTCGCCGCCACAACACCTTCAACCTAGGTTAAACCTCTATCTGTCTGTCCTCTTCCTCTCCCGTCTCGCGACCCAGATCTTCTCTTGATAATTCCTTTCGATATGGGCTGGACTTCACCGACTCCAACTCATGATATTATTTCTTCTGGACTTCACATTCTCCGATGGGCTTCATGTTTGGGCTCGACCTCCGTGGTGCCGGTCGGCACACGTTCGTGCCGACCGGCACGGCTCTAATTTCTCCGTTCTTCGGTCCTCCGTCAGCTCTTTATCCGTAGTCTCTCAATTTTCCACCTATCTCCTGCAAATCCTTCCGAATACGCGAAACTACGCATATATATAATAATAGGGTTAATTGTTAGCAATAATGACATAATAAGGCATTAAAAACACCATATTTGTCATATAAAATTGGTACCTAGAAACCGCCAACAGCTCCCCCACACTCAACTCATGCTAGTCATCAAGCAATACAAATCAAGAAAATCACACCGTGCTCTCGTCATGCTAAGAAGCAAAAAACTCTCACAAGTCTTCAACTTAGTATTGTCAATCATCTCGTCGAATTAGTATCCCTCCACAAGACTTTCTCTCAATTTTTGAAAATAATTTCACCTCAAAACTTGAGTCGACCAAATCAATCACAAGCTTATCAACAAATATTTTTGTCTCCCTTCATATCACGTAAGAAGAATGCAAAAGCTTCAGACTTCACTCAATCGATCAAATGTATTTCCTTCCCTCTCCTATTCTATAGTATAAGGCTCTTTTGTGGATCTTGAAAAGTAGTATAACCAATTGAATCGAAAGAACAACTAAGTCAACAAATCGCTCAATCATGCCTTCTAAAAGGGAGCTTTCATTATGAGAATACAAATATAAGCACATGAATCAATGGTAATACGAAGTAGATGAGAATGAACGAGATAGATTAGGATAAGATCAAGCTTGAAGTATATACAATCCCTGAAATTTTAACTCTTTCTGCAGTTTGCTTCCTCTGATATTCATATATTTTTTTCTTTTTTTCGACCTTTTTCCTTTATTTTTCTTCTGTGCCGATCCGCACATGCTTGTGCCGGTCGGCACCTGACCCATTCTTCTTTTTCTTCTTTTTATTTTAATGCAGACTGCTATCAGAGCATGTTTTGAATCGAAATGTGTCTAAACTTCATTGCTTGTAGGTTGTATTCAAGAGGAGGGAGAAACGATGAAATATCGGTTTTCGGGATAGAAAGAATTTGATGATAGGTAGCTAGCAAACTGAGATGAACAAATGAAACTTCTCCCCTCTAGCTTAGTCGTAATCAAGAGCAAAGAGTTGACAAAGACGTCTTTCCTATCAAAAGGCTTATGTGTAGGCTTCTCTCTCATCTCATTTGGTTTAGTGTATAGGTACAAAATCAAATCCTTAGCTAAATGCTTCAACTATGATGATAGAAGGGGTTTTCGAAAAGTTGGTAACGAAGCCAAGCGATTATTCAATGAACTCAAGTAGATTGGCAAAACGATCGTCAAAACAAAATCAAGATATGGGGTACGCTCGATTCGACAACTAATCACCAACTTTATTCAAGACATTGCAATCATTCTTGACCTCGAAGCTTAACTAAGCACAACCATCTCAAACCTCTCTAAGAAAACTCTCACACTTTCACACACTAACTCAAATCATCCTAAAACGAAGCAAATGACCTTAAGAAGTGTAGGGGCGAATCCCCCACACTCAAACCTTGCAATGTCCCTATTGCAAAAGAAAAACGATTAGACCAACCTAATCTGAAATGCCATGCCTCCTCAACATGCTAAAGATGCTTCGAATGTTTTGCATGAGAAAAGTAATCCGCCGCGGCCATGCTCTCCATGTCGTCAATTCGTATATCAATGTCCCTGGTGGCTATAGCATCTTTCCATATCATAAAAAGAACGTTCGATGTTTCTTCTGCAAGATTGGGCAACAGTTGGCAGGACGATCATGACGCTCATCTCTCAGGGGCGAGTTTCTGTTAAACCCCTCGGTGCCGATCGGCACGGACTCCGTGCCGGTCGGCACGAGACTCCATTTGCTTGATAACGCGGCCCCGCACTCCCTTGAGCCTCCTGCAAGGCTTCCTGTAGCTCCTTCTGCACTGTGGTTTCGACATCAGTAGGTTCTGGCTCGTCTTCCATCGTTCCTCGTCGGCATCTTCTTCCGGATCCTCCCGGGATCTTCTCATCCTTTGCAACAAGATTAGCTAATGGGTGTTCATGCTCGGGAGATGTCTCTATATGGCTCACTGATTCCGGGTTATCTCTCGCTCGTGGCTTTGAAGAAAGACGAGCGGAACGCCTAACTCCCTCTATTTCCCTTGATCTCTTTGGTTGTGGCTCATCATCAGAGGAGTCATCAGATATCTCACAGAATCCACAACCTTGAGGTCGTGCCGATCGGCACAAGATTCGTGCCGGTCGGCACGCCTGCCGTTCCGTGCAAAATACGCTTCTAGATCTGCCAGGTTGCATGCTCTCCTCTGTGCAGCATTGTCCCTGTCAATACGCCTCTGAATTTCATCATTGATCTCTTTAGGTGTCATTCGGCCTTTAGCAACGGGGAATCCATCATCAAAGACGAAAGTCGCAGGGATGCATCAGGATCAGCTAGATAATTCTCAATCTGCCTCTGATGGTCTTTCAGACAGTAAAAACACTTACATCCAAAACCTCTGGTGTTCTTGTGTATCATCTTCTCTTGGAGATCTTCCCAGAGGGTCAGGACGCGTGGGAGCACACACCGTGCCGATCGGCACTGGCTGTGTGCCGGTCGGCACCACCATCAGAAGTCCTCCCATCGTTCAGCCGAGACCTATGGATGGTCAGAAAGCAATCCCTGTCTAACTCTTCCCTCTCGCTATCAGTAAGGGTTGATTCAAAGGCGATAAGATCATCATATGTCAAAGGATGTTCATAGCGAGAAGTTGATCCATTGTGTACCTACCGGATACTGGCGTGCTACTATCAATAACCTTTGATTTACCTTTGCGTACTAGCACTTTCTTACCTTCTTCCGAAGGGCTTCATCCATCTCCTTCTTCTCTCTATTGAACGCATCCGCTTCACTCTTGTACATTCATCGTTGCTTCAAGTGCGACCAGACAATCGGATCGTCCTCGGTGGGGTTAAGGCTCCTGTCGCTCTCCCATGGCAGAGTCGGGCTCATTGGCGAAAGTTCGCCGCCGCGCGCCGATCGCACCCTCGCTGTGCCGGTCGGCACCGTCGTGCCGGTCGGCACCAGGGCCGTGCCGATCGGCACCACCCCCTCCGCTGCCAAATCCGCCGCCTTGCATTGCTCTCTATTCTAGGGTTCGGTGGAAACTCTGGCGGCGCTCGGTTTTCGTGATGAGATCCGAGACGACTCCTTCATATATATATCCTTAATTCTCTTGATCCAAACGGACTCTATCTCTTAAATTTGGAAGTCATCGAAGCATGTCTTGGAGGAAGGGCAAAAACTCGACTCAAAATCGACACGGACTCGCGCGTGGCGATCGCACGGACTGTGCCGGTCTGCACGGAGGCAAATTTGCCTCACACGACTCAATAAAATCAAAGAAACACAAAACACACAGAAAAACAGCAAAAACAACACAGCGCTCTTGTTTTTACGTCGTTAGCTCGACCACCCAATCACTCAATCCACATAAATATATCAAATGACTTTAAACTCAAAGTGTCGGGTTCAAGATATACCTTTAGTCTGGCCATTCACGTGTATGTATTTTGCTTTCCATCCATTATGACAACAGCTCCGGAAGGAAGACTTTATGAACAAGATACGGTCCATCCCATTTGCTTTTCAATTGCCTTTTCCGAACAACCGAAATCTTGAATTGAATAGTAGCACTCTGTCTCCTTCGTGAAATTCCTTTTTCAATAGCTTCTTATCATACCACTTCTTTGTTTTCTCTTTTAGATAGCTGCATCTCGTAAGCTTTTAAGCGCATTTCCTCGAGTTCACTAATTTGAATCTTTCTTTTCACCCAGCAGCATCTAAATCCAATTCATCTCTTTGATTGCCCAGTATGCCCTACGTTCTAACTCCACAGGCAAATGTCAAGTCTTTCCATAGACAATTGATAGGGTGTCATACTATTGGTGTCTTGAATGCTGTGCGATAAGCCCAAAGTGCGCCATTCAATTTATTTGACCAATCCTTTCCTTCTCTTGTAGCAATTTTCTGGAGAATTCCTTTCAACTGCTTATTAGAGGTTTCTGCTTGACCATTGGTCTGTGGATGATAGGCTGTTCCAATTCGATGCTCAATACCCATCTTTTTCAAGGTTTTAGTAAACTCATTTCCAGTAAAATGAGTTCACCCATCTGTTATAATAACTCTAGGAACACCATATCTTGGAAATATGCACTCATTCAACATCTGCTTGGATTCATGAGTTGTACTGACTCGGCATGGTATTGCTTCTACCCACTTTGATACATAGTCCACAGCAACCAGAATATATTCTAGCCATGAGAATTAACAAAACGTCCATAAAATCCATGCTCCCAACATCGAATATATCAACTTGCAAATTATACTTCAAAGGCATAGCATTACGCATTAACATTTTCAATCTTTGGCATTGGGGGCATCTAGCAACCATACCTCTTTGCGTCTTCATGCATCGTAGGCCAATAAAAATCCACTAGCCCATACGTTCGCTTGTGTTCGAAAATGCCCATAATGTCCACCATACTCAGATGAGTGGCACTTTTCCAATATGCTTTCGTGTTCGTCACGAGGTACGCACCTTCGAACAGCTCCATCTTCGCAATATCTTTATAAATAAGATCATCCCATATGAATTTCCTTATTTCACTGACAATCTCCTTCTTGAATTCTTACTATAATATTCAGGTTCCTTGTGAATCCATTTATGATGTCTTGCATCCATGATTCTCGATGGTCCTTAACTAGAAATGCTGCTCTTTCTTGCGCCATGGCATCACCAATGCATCCTTCCTTGTCCTCAAGCATCAAACGAGATAGATGGTCTGCTACTGAATTCTCAATCCCTTTCTTGTCTCTAATCTCCAAATCAAATTCTTGCAACATCAAAACCCAACGAAGCAATCTAGGTTTCGACTCCTTTTTAGAGACAAGATATCTAATAGCAGCATGATCCGTATAAAACAATGACCTTAGAGTTGAGGATGTAGGATCTAAATTTCTCAAATGCAAATATAACAGCTACAATCTCTTTCTCTGTTGTTGTATAATTAATCTGGGCTTCATTGAGAGTTTTACTAGCATAGTAGATAGCATGTACTTTACCTTCTTTCGCTGTCCAAGAACCGCTCCTACTGCATAATCACTGCATCGCACATAATCTCAAAGGTAAATTCCAATCCGGAGTTGCATATAGGTGCAGAGCATAAGGCTTCTTTCAACTTCCGGAAAGCGGTAAGTCTTTCATCATTCATCTCAAATTCAACGTCCTTTTGCAGCAATTCCGTCAACGGCTTGGCAATCTTTGAATAATTCTTGACAATTCTGCGATAAAAATTTGCATGCCCAGAAAAAACTTCGCAGCGTCTTAAGATCAGTAGTGGTGGCAACCTTCAACTGTGGATATTTAGCTTTGTCTACTTCAATGCCTCGGTTAGAAATAAATGCCCCAAGACAATCCCTTCGGTTACCATGAAGTGACATTTCTCCCAATTAAGAACTAAATCAACTTCTACGCACCTCTTAAGTACTTTCTTTAAATTTGCTAAGCAATGATCAAAATCAGTTCCATGAAACGAGAATCATCCATAAATACCTCCATAATGTCTTCAATGAATTCAGCACTATAGCATTCATGCATCTCTGAAATGTGGCTGGTGCGTTGCAAAGGCCGAATGGCATTCGTCGATAAGCATAAGTTCCATAAGGACAAGTGAAAGTGGTCTTACGCTGGTCTTCAGGTCTAATAGGTATTTGAAGAAACCACTATAACCATCGAGATAGGAAAAATAAGAGTTCTTGGCTAACCTTTCAAGCATCTCGTCAATGAATGGTAATGGATAATGGTCTTTTCTTTGTAGCGGTATTCATTTCCTGTAATCAATGCACATTCGCCATCCTGTAACTGTTCGTTGAGGGATCAACTCGTTATTCTCATTAGGCACAACTGTGAGCCCTCCTTCTTTGGTATGCAATGTCCCATTCACTATCAGCAACAGGATAAATCATCCCTGAATTAAGAAGTCTCAGCACTTCTTTCTTCACAACTTCCTTTCATGCCTTCCTTCAATCGTCGCATGCCTTCGACGACTGGCTTTGGCTGATCTTCAAGATTGATCTTATGTGTGCAAAAAGCTGGGCTTATTCCTTTGATATCATCAAGACAATATCCGATCGCTTCTTGTATTTTCTCAGAACAGCAAGCAATCGTTTTGTCTCTTCTTCATTTAAAGTACTATTGACGATGACGGGATAAATTTGTCTTCGCCTAAGTTCGTACCTTAGACATTAGGAAGTGGCTTCTGTTCGACTTCTGGTGCTGCACCAGGACCCAGATTACCCAAAGGCTCAAATGAAGATTTTCGCTTCTGTGCCGGTCGGCACCATCATTGTGCGATCGCACAGAGTGCGTGCCGGTCGGCACCCTCTTGGATTTCGACCTCTTCCCTGTCTGATTCTTCAAACAGTTATTTAACGGATCTGAGTATCCTGTACTGATTTCTTCATCCTTTTCTGTAAAGAATTCTTAGAGAGAGGTGAGTCTTCGCTTTTCTGAACGACGGGTGGGTCTTTTGAATTCAAAGAGGGGACTTCTCTCCACCCAGAGTCAATTTGAGGTGACCTTTGCCAGCATCAATAACAGCTTGTACAAGCTTCAAGAAGGGTCTCCCAAAATAATGTCTTCAACTCCAACTTCACCTTTTATCAAGAACAAAAATATCCACTGTATAGCGTTCCTTTTTACCTCAATGTTAATATCCTTGATAACTCCCAGTGGTTTTTTTCTCCTTCCATCCGCCATGATTAGCTCAAGCTCGGTTCCTAGCAATCTTCCTTTTATGTCATAAGGCGTATCCATGAATGCTTCATACGTCATCAAACTGACGGCGGGAAACCAAAATCACATTGCTTTAAAGAAGCTCTATGCCCGATTTTGCACGGTATTTAAGGATCAACTTCCGTTCGTTCCGTAAGGCCAACTGCATATACTCCGCATAAACCTTCATACGGCGACGGGACAAAACAACTATCAAATAGCTTCTTGCTTTTGAACCTCCAATCTGATCAATTTCCATATCATCCTTATATAACTTCCCCATACTTCACCAATGATGACATTGTCCAGTAATTTCTGAAGTTCTAGTGTTTTTTAGGGAAGTTATACTGGACTCCTGTAGTAGAGGCATACCTTGGGTCATATGTTTCCTCATTTTAGCAGACCTGAGCTGAAATCTATAGGAATCCAATCCAACGGTTCAAACTCGTC
>JAAXCT010003129.1:0-44016 GCA_012490785.1 Eragrostis nindensis | reverse complement strand
CCCCGCCCCGCCCCGAAGCATCATCCTCCCTTCCCTCTCCGGCTCCGCCGTCTCCGCCGGCTGGATCCGCCCCTCTCCGGCGCGCCCCAGATCCGGCCCCCTCGGCCCCTCGCCTGCCGCGAGCTCCGCTCGGCTCGGCTGCCCATCCATGCTCGGGTAGCGCCGTCCCGCGCGCTGCGGTGGCCGCCGGAGCCGTCGTCGTCCGGCGGGCGCCGCCGCCGTCTTGGTGCTAAGCTTAGGCCTGTTCGGGACGGGACCGGGGCTGCTGGTGTTGCCCCTGCCCCCGCGCCACGGTTCCCTGCCCGCTGCCGCTCGAATCCCCTGTGCGTCGAGGTAAGATTCTTCCCTCGCACCCCGATCCGCGATTAAATTGAAACCGGTTTTGGAATTGGTAGTATCCTCTGCGCCTAGAAATCGGTTAGCTCCTAGTAGCGTGCTCCGCGGCTAGAGGCTGATTAGCTTGTAGCGCATATATGGCCTGTGGATGGCCGTCGGTTGCTTCTAGTGCTTGGACTCATGCCTTGGCTGCTGTTGCTTGAGCAACGCTTGTACTCTTGTTATTACTGTTAGTCCAGAACATGTATGACCTTGATACTTCCGTTTATTTGTTACAAACAAGTAATTGCAGAGCCTGAAACTGCACCAGTTATGATGTTGCTCGTTCATCAGAGACGTGGCTCGCCTCTTCAAATTTTGGTGTGTTTCCGTCAACCATTATATAGACATGAATCTCTTTCTTTATGTTCTCCCGTGCATACGGATACCAGTTCTTTTCCGCACGTTTGTAGCCAATTCGTTGCATTTTGCAGTTATCATGTCTTGCCCCTGCTGTGTTTTCCACCGCTGTTGCTACACATTCATTACAACCCTTGTTTAACGTGGACCCTCTTACCCTGGTTTGCAGTGCTCTGGCAGTGATGGCAGAAGTTCAGGACGGTCACTATGACTCGTCGTCCCAGTCAACCGACAGCTTGCGAATCGAGCCAATATACGAGTCGTTCCTGTGCCCGCTCACCAAACAGGTTATGCGGGATCCTGTCACTATTGACAGTGGTGTTACGTTTGAACGTGAAGCCATTTTGAAGTGGTTCAACGACTGCCACAGCAATGGAAGGAGGCTTGTATGCCCCGTGACTAGGAAGGAGCTCAGCAGCACTGAGTTGAGCCCAAGTATTGCTCTGCGGAACACGATCAATGAATGGATGAACCGCAACGAGGTGGCAAAGCTTGATGTGGCTCGTAAGTCACTGACTTCTGAGAGCTCGGAAAGCGACATCTTACAAGCGCTCCAGTATGTTGCTGAGATATGCCAGAGGAATCGATCGAGCAAGCATGTTGTGAGGAAAGATGGCTTGATAAGCATGATTGCTGACTTGATGAAGAATGGGCAGTACAAAAGTACGGCAAAAAGCATTGGAAACTCTTTGCGTCATTGCAAAAGATGATGATGACAACAAGGTACCTTTTTTTTGTGAATCTATCTTCTTTTGATGTTTAGCTTGTCTGCAACCCGTGTGGTTATTATATTGGATTTTCACCTCCTCTGCAGGTTGAGATTGCTGCTGGAGACAACATTCGCACAGTTGTGAAGTTCTTATCTCATGGTCAAGTTCTGGAAAAAGAGCAAGCTGCATCTCTGTTGTATGAACTTTCAGAAAATTCAGCCCTTTCAGAAAAGATTGGCAGTGTTCCTGGAGCCATACTTATACTAGTTGGCTTGTCTAGCAGTAAAGTCGAAAATTTGTTGATTGTTGATAGAGCTGAGAAGACATTAGAGAATTTAGAGTATTGCGAAAAGAATGTTAGACAGATGGCTGAAAATGGTAGATTGCAACCACTTCTTAGGCTTCTCCTTGAAGGTACAATTGTTTATTTCATTCATCTTTCCTTTACATAGTAGTACTGATTATGTATGTTGTCTTACTGCAACAGGGCTGTGGCACTTGCCACCCTGTATTCTCAGCGACTTGCTTTCAGTTCATTTTCGTTTTTCCTGTACATTATTTGTTTTGAAAAAACCGATATAAAATGGTCATTGTTATGCGCCTATTAGTTCGATGTTCACCTTTAATAGTAGTTGCATAGATCTAAAAGCACATGATGTATAAGCAATGGATTATTGGACTCCTTTGTCTGGTCGGTGCAGCATAAAAGCACCTCGAAATAAAAATGTGTTGAGAAGAGAATTACGTGTGTCTTTTCCATTTATTGCTATTCTGCTTCACAACCTCGTTTTGCTGTATTTATTTATTTAATGAAAAAGGCACTGCGGGGAACTCCCTCAGAGTTTCGCGTAAAAAAGATAGCAACTCAGTGTTCGTGTACTTCAGTGCTTGGACTACTAAATTTTTATGCTTTTCACTGGTCAGCTAAATGTTTGTGGAACTAATATTTTAAAGAAAAAAAACACTGGTTTTGTAGTAAAGTGAAGATAAGTGTAATAAATCATGGTGTTATATTCAAATATATATTACTACCTCTATTTTAAAATATATGATGTTTAGGAGAGCTCATTTTGTTCAGATTGAACTAGAATTGTTGTCTTAAACGTCATATGTATAGGAACAGAGGGAATGCATCTTATTATACGTTCATTGTTGTGTTGATGTTCTTGCTAGCATATAACTTTCTGGAACCAATTTATACTCATGTAATTATCATTTATTTAGACAAGTCTAGAAATGTTGGAACCTTGAGATGTTTTTGATAGTATGAACATATTTGTTATGCATGCACACAAGTGCAATCATGGTATACAGTTTCGAAACGATTTAAGTGAGTCTCTATTAACTTACAATCTTCTTCCATGATTTATTCTTGTGTGGACACTTGCAGGTTCACCTGACACGCAATTATCTATGGCAGCATATCTTGGGGAACTTGTGCTAAGTAATGATATCAAAGTTTTTGTGGCAGAAACTGCTGGTTCCACTCTGGTCAATATCATGAAAAAAGGGAATAAAGAGGCCAGAGAAGCAGCTCTGAAGGCATTGAACCAAATTTCTTCTTTTGAGAGCAGTGCGAAGATACTAATTGAAGTGGGTATTCTTCCACCTCTGGTCACTGACCTCTTTACTGTTGGCAGTAATCAACTTCCGATGAGATTGAAAGAGGTTTCGGCAACAATTCTTGCGAATGTTGTAGCATCGGGTGCACATTTTGAGTCCATTCCACTTGATCACAACAGGCAGACCTTGGTATCTGAGGACATTGTTCACAATCTGCTTCATCTCATAAGTAACACTGGACCAGCAATTGAGTGCAAGTTACTCCAGGTCTTTGTTGGTCTGACTGATTCTCCGACAACTGTCCAAAACATAGTTGATGCCATCAAAAGTTCTGGTGCTATCGTCAGTTTAATTCAGTTTGTTGAAGCACCACAAAGAGAAGTTCGCATGGCCTCCATCAAGCTCTTGAAGAACATATCACCTTTTATGGGTCAAGAACTGGCTGATGCTTTTCGAGGAAATTTCAGCCAACTCAGTAGCTTGGTCAGGGTCATTGGTGATAACAATGGTATTTCTGAAGAGCAAGCAGCGGCTGCGGGCCTTGTAGCCGATCTTCCTATGCAGGATTCGATCCTTACTAGGCGTCTTCTTCAAGATGGAGCCTTTGCTACAATCATTTCAAAAGTAATAAGAATCCGACAAGGGGAGATTCGTGGGGGCCGTTTTGTCAATCCGTTTCTGGGAGGTCTAGTTAGGATAGTCTCGCGGATCACATTTGTCCTGGATGATGATCCAGATATTGTTGCTGTTGCTCGAGAATACAATCTTACTGCACTTTTTACTGATCTGCTTCAGATGAATGGACTTGACGATGTCCAGATTGTCTCTGCTACTGCACTAGAGAAACTCTCGCATCAGTCAAAGCATCTTACAAGGATAGTACCAGCTCCCAATCCCGGGTTATGTTTCTCAATATTTCCATGTCTAAGTCAGAAATCTGTAGCAACTGGAGTCTGCAGGGTTCATCATGGGATATGTTCTGCAAGGGAGAGCTTCTGTCTCTTGGAGGGGAAAGCAGTGGAGAAGTTGGTTGCTTGCTTGGACAACAACAATGAGAAAGTAGTTGAAGCTGCCCTAGCAGCACTATCTACATTAATGGAGGATGGAGTAGACATTGACCAAGGTGTCATGGTGTTGTGTGATGCTGAAGGAATCAACCCGATTCTTGAGGTATTGTGTGAAAATCGCAATGAGGCACTGCGTCAGCGAGCGGTGTGGGCAGTGGAGAGGATCTTGCGGATTGATGAAATTGCTTACGAGATATCTGGAAATCAAAATGTTGGAACAGCCTTGGTTGAAGCTTTCAGGCATGGTGACTATAGGACGAGACAAGTTGCAGAGCGAGCACTAAAGCATGTAGATAAGTTGCCCAATTTCTCTGGAATATTTTCTAAGATGGGAGCACAATGACCGTGCTACACGAAAGTAGGCTAGTTCTATTTGACACATGATGAATTGCAGATCTCCTTGAAACTCAGACAGGAACCTAGATCTCGATTTCTGCATATAATCTGATGCAGAATGGTTTATGTTCCTAGTCACCCTTGTCCTCTTTTGCTGGCTGCTCGGAATAGTTTCTGTAGGGATATGATAGATCGAGGAGAATTAAGGTATTGCTCGTGTTGTACAGTGGTGTATATTTCCACATGTAAACTTGTCTTTATTTTCTGATTGCTCAGATTCACAGAATAGCTCTATTTTTCCTGTGGTGTTCAAATAATAGTAACACATAAGCCCCAACTTTGGGCGGAATGTGAAAAAAGGAAGGAAGTTTTGATAAAAGAAAACTCAATTACGTTTGTCGGTTTGTGCCATAAGTTTGCTGCATAAATGCATTTTGATCTTGCTGGTATGACGATGCTTGTGGACTCCTGGTTCCCCACGTGCCTTGAAAGGTTTGCAGTTGCACTCAGATGAAAATCTTGTGAGGTGTGGTGTTGGTATGTTATCGTTTCCAATCAGGTAGGGCAGTTATATTTTATTATCATCGTCGTATCTTGCAAGTGGAGTTGAGACGGAGAAACAACCTTGTGTCTAATGTATAAGAGTCAAAGTAAGATTTACGGTTTCTCGTTTCTGATGTGAAATGAGAGAAGCTGATTCTAGTCCGTTGGGTGCCTTCTCTTTCTGTTAAGAAACAGACTGAAACCCAAACAAACAGAGCTTATATTTCACAGGGAAAAAATCAATGTATATAAGTTCTTGATATACAACATTTTCAGAGTAGATTACCTAAAAAAACATTTACAGAGTAGGGAAAAAAAGGTATGTTGCAAGACTTTGCATTGTTACATGATTTTTGGAGAAACTAACATAGAAAACGTTGTTGAGATTTTGCGCTGAAGGTGTTTTTTTATCTGGACACGGTTAGGGGATAAAGTGGAATTTTTACTAAATAAAATGTCAGTTGGAACATATGTTCTCTGTAATGCTTGAGCAAATATGTAACTAATTATGGCTGTATAGTGCTAATAAGGTTGCTGAGCTGCTAATTTTCTTGGACCCAACAATTTACGTGGCGGTTATACCTGAAAATTATTGATGCAAAAACCTGATGATATCCTATTTTTCTTATAAATTAACCATCATAAAAATTTTTTTTGGCACCTGAAAATACTTACATTTCTAGACAAAGGGAGTCTTGATAATGCCCTTCTCTCATTTTTTTTTTTCTGATTACACAGTACAACGCAGACACTCACAACGCACGCGTACTCCCCCTATGAACGCACAACGGCCACCTTCTCTCATGGCTTCCATGAGCATCAAAATGCGATGCACTTCGCTCGATATAGTTTTTTCTTTGTCCCAGCCTTTAGTCATTCCTGCTAGATCACACCTGGTGTGTACGTACATGCATTATTATTTATTCATGAAAGCCTTCCAAACACATTTTTTTGTATAAATATATGGATATATATCCAATCTTTCTGCTAGTCTTGAAAGACTGATGAATCAATGCCAAATATATATATATCTATAAGGCATCCACTAACTTCGTATCTAATACATCAAAATCCTTGAGATATCAATCCACCTCCTAATATGTGAATATATATGCGTAATATTTATGCGAAATCCTGAATCTCAATCTCAATATCTGATGAGCATATACAATCAATGAACATATTCAAGGGAGATTTCTTTTGATTCTGGTATGTAGTCACTCCAGATGGATTCCCTGTCAGCACATATCTTTTTTTTTTTAAGTATCAGCATATCTCTTAATAGATAGCAACATTTATTCCTGATGACATCCATGTATCTTCTTTTTTTTGAAACGTATCAGCATATCTCTTAATAGATAGCAAACATTTATTCCTGATGACATCCATGTATCTACACAACTGGAAGTGCTTGAAACTTGTGAATCGCAAAATCCTTAAGCCATATATTATATATGAGGTCAAATGGCCTCACAACTAATAATGTTTGTGCATGCAGTGCAATATTGGCTTATCAGAATAGTTAATGGTCATGAATTTTTAAGTCTTGCAAATTGATACCTTCTCATTCAACTTCAATGGTGGCCGTGTATAAATTCGTTCCAAACTCACTCTCAGATCAATCGACTCAACCACAGGCTAACCGTGTAGTAGAGAGAGATGGATGTGACCTTCGAGACACCGCAGGGTCGCCGGTTCACAATCCAGATTTGGTACTTGTCCACAGTGAGAAGAATAAAGGAATACATTCAGCACTATGAGGGCATCCCTGTAGAGACGCAGAAGCTTTTTTTCATGGGCAAAGAGCTGCAAGATGACCGAGACACCGAGTACTATTCCATCGCTCAAGGTTCCCATGTCCTACTCGTCCTACATGATGGCTCCTCCACTGCTGCCAAAACCCATGATAGTCATATCCATGTTGTTGCTTACGCACCATCTGTTGGCCGCAGCATCACACTGGACCTAAAAGCCTCTGACACTGTTGCTCGACTCAAGGAGCTCCTCCAAGAGAACACTGATGGTATGCTTCAGGCTAACCACATGAATGTCTTTTTTGACGAGGTTGAGATGGAGGATGGTAAGGCGCTGGGTGATTATGGATCATCTAGAGATGTGATGGAAGTTTGTGTCATTGTCACCAAGTTACCGCAGCATATTAGCACAGGGGTAAAGGATAATAGGATGACTGTGAAGGTGAAGCAGGGTTCGCAAATGGTGACTCTTGAGGTGAACGACCTTGATGCTGTTAAGGAGTTGCGGACGGAGCTTGGTAGGGTGGCACCTGACTTCCTTCAGGCGGTAGATGGTGGTGGTTGCTCCTTCATTTATAAGCAGAATGTTATGGAAGAGGATTGCACGCTGCGCTGGCATAAAGTCAAGAACAGTGACACCATTGAAATCATAAACAGTGTTGGTAAAAGTGAAGGTTAATCAGATAGAAACGCAGTAGAATATTGCCATTAGGATTGTCCAATTGTGTATCTGCATTCGTTGAGTGGTAAGCATGCATGATAAGCATATTATATTGTTGCTTTGTATGGGCTCTTGATTAGTTTCATTTTACTCTATGGATGGAGACATCGATCCTTGGTGAGTATATCAAATGTGCAAGCGTAGCTATGTACTAAATCACCAATGATGGAAAAGAGAAATTTCATTAACTTGCATGTGTTCACTAATTAAAATCATCATAGCTAGTTACTCGGATGGGCGTGCCTCCTCTGATTATGTTGCACATAGCCTCATCGATCGAGAATTTTGCTATTTTGACCGCGAGTTCACGAGGCTTCGCCCAAATGACCTCGAGTTCGTGGGCCTCGCTAAAATGGTCACAAGTTCGCTGCCTCTCCGCTAAAATGACTGTCCGGACAAAATTGCCCTTGCCTTCTTCTTCCTCCTCTCGCCGGCGCGTGCACATCTTCCTTTCTTCTTCCTCTTCCGTTCCTCCTTTCTGGCCAAATTCCGGCACGCGGCGGCGGCGCGTTGCAGGAAGCGGGCCACGGGCGCTCGGCGGTGGCACCGAGGCGGGCATGCCTGTGCACCAGCCCGCCTGGACGCCGCCAGCGCCATGCTCGCGCACCAGCCGCTCGCCCCCACTCCGCCGCACGCGCGCGGTCGCCCGTGCGCCGCCACCGCCGAGCCCCGCCATGGCAGCCGAGCGTCGCCGCGGCCAGCGGAGCGACCGCGCCACAGCCTGCGCACCCCCACCGCCGCCGCTGACGGTCATTTGAGCGAAGCCCCACAAACTCGTGGTCAAAATAACAAATCTCCCATCTCAGAGGTCTTGTTGGTGGATGCCTATGAATCCTGGAACTCTGGGTCCTCCTTAGGCTCACCCCCTTCCATGTTTTCCATCTTCCATGTCATCACTGGTGCAGGCTGCTTCAAAGTGTGAACATCCTAAAGAAACACAAGAAGTTTCATAGGTCAAAATCGATGCGCCATCGTTATCTGAGCCAAGTCGGGATCCCACTTCACACCGACAACTTTTCTGATGACAACATCTTCGAGGCCGAATTCAAGTCTTTTGCATGGCCTTAATCTGCCTCAATCTCTGTCGGATGCACTGCGTCAGCAGCCTCCTCTTCCCCCCTTCCACCACCTCCACCATTCGAAGGGTCCATTCCTCTTCAAAATCTCAATTGTTAGGAATTTCTCCTTCGCTAACTACCCTGGATCCTCATCTGGACCCTATTCTGGCTCTAGCTCCTCCTTGTTGCTTCCGCAGCCACTGTAGGTGGGCTCGATTCGGTTAAGGGCCAACTTTGATGATCAGCTTGAGACGACAAGGGATTTCATCACAAATAGTGGTACAAGGGATGGGGGAGGCGTCAACAACGATGCTGGTGAGTGTGGCATAACTAGAAATAACGAGAGCGGGAGTGTCGATGAAGAAGTATATGACTCGGCAATGCCGCAATGGTGCAAGGAATGTGAAGGTTTTTTTTTTCTGAGATAAATGTGAAGGTGCTAGTTGCTGGTGGAGTAAGTGGAGTGCATCTGAAAACATATCGCTGCTCCCACCAAATATAGCAATGAGATTGACGGTAAGGAAAGAAGCCTGGACCCTAAACCATGCAACGATTTTTATGACATGCTAAAATGGAAAGTGATCGTATTCGTCCATGATTTAAGTTATACCTAAATATATCTGACAACTATATGCAGTCCGAAAACACCAAAAGAAAAAAAACCGTGCTACCTTAACTATATCGTAGGACTATCAGTTGATGGCACTTTGAAGTTTTTATTACATGTAAGGTAACAATTTCACATTTTCTTTTTGCCTGAAAATGTGCTTCTTAAAGTGTCCAATGCTATATTGTCTTTATGATACGACTACTTGACAACAAACTTTATTTTCAGGCACGAAAATGTCAGATTTTAGTATTAGATGGATTGATAAATGGCTTCCTCCAAAGATAGTACAACATAGTTGTCCTACACAGGTACCACACAACTAATAAAATTAAAGAATATAACCTATTATTTACTGAAAACCCTTAATCAGTGAGATATGAAAAAGGAACCTATTTAATACAGCTTTCTGATGGGGAAACAACATATTTGTTTCTCCTGGATACACCTTTGCCCATTTGGTGCGCATGATTAACATCACTTGGCAGACGGTCGCTGGTCGGCAAATTTTGGATCTCTTGGGTAGTCTGCATTTAGATATTTGATATTAGAAATTATTGATCAAAACATTGATAGCAAAGGAGATGCGTCAGTCAGACTGGTGGAAACAGTTTAGAGCAATATGACACTCAGCAAAAGCTTTACATAAGTCTATCTCTGGTTATAGCTTATTTGCTCTGTAGCTTAAACAATGCCCAGACAATTGACTACGTATGATAACAAGAACTGAGGCAGTGCTTTAGATTCATAAAAGGACTCAGGATGATTTCATAGAAAAGAAACAGTCTGCAGTCGCGCAGTACAATAGAAACCAAATATTTTCCTCAAGCATCAAAATGCTGGATTGCATATCGTGGTATACAACTTGATAAGAGTAGACATTGTGTGCAAAAACATTTGAATGGGCAAAATTTTGTATGGCATAAACTGTCTTAAGACTCTATCCAAGCATCGTGGTCATGATCCTGACTCGCAGCACTGTACATACAAAGGAACATATGAAACTGGTGCACCATTTCAATGAGTTTCGAGACACAACCAGAAGGATGGATCAATGCGCTCCGATGTTTCGAAACAAAAAGTTGGATGCACAATCTGCAGCATGATATCCCATGATCACAGATAAGAACAGTATTATCAGTATGCTGGTTCATGACTTGCTCTTTCTATATTAAATTCATGTGCTCTTACCTATCACGTAAATTAAGTATCATATTATTCAGTTGGACATCAAACCCAGACAAATTTATGGGAAGGATAGCACTTGTGCCAGAAACACAAAAACATATGGAATTAACAGTGTATCACTGGCATACTTAAAATATCATAAAATCTGTGCAGTTCCTGTAATATGTATGACATTCTTTTAAGATTTTACCATATATAAGCAGAAGAAATAAATATAAGAGCAATCAAGATGTTCCACAGACCACACAAGATACATATAAAGAAGTTTTGATGCAAATAATATCAAACTTGTTTTTTAATATAAGAAATTATAATCACGTAACAATTGTAGTTAAATAACCTGGTATATAATTTAAAGAAAACACCATACTCAAGTAATCAGTATCACTGCAAGATGGTATGACCTCAAACACAAACTTTACTTTTTGCAAAAGTAGCATTTTGTCAATTAGCAACTCTGGCATGCTTAAAATATCTATGATTTGGATCCACTATCAAAAGTGCACATAGAAATGTGGGAAAGGTTACCTGCTGGCTTGAATCCTTCGCTTGTTTGGTTTTCCGACAGAAATTTGGCAGTGGCCTGGCTTTTGAAGCAAAAACTCTGTCGTGATTCTTTGAACCCAGCTTCATTATTCAATTTTCTCTGCATGATAGAAATTCAGATGATGTTATGAGATGCAATGTACATTCTTTTCTACAATAATTTATTTTCTGCTTCCTTTCAACATGTGTCTTTTTTGACATTTTGGTAATCATTCTGAAAGTTTCATTGTCCAGATAGCCATAGGGCAGTATCGGCATTGTCGAACAGATAAATGTGTAGCTGTATCACCCAAACAATTTGAAATGTATGATTTTGATATTTCTTCACACTGCTCACAGAAAATTTTATAATTGACTTATTCCATATTGCCATCAATAAAACTGATGCAAACAGTGTCGCTCAGTTGTTTTCGCACGGATCATTGGGACCTGTTTTTCAAAATTAGGAGAGTGCATACCTCTTTTTCTTTCGTGATTCCGGACTTTTGAATCACTGATGGTGATGTCGAACCAATAACTTTTCTTTGACTCTCATCACGTGGGATGATCTGAATGATGTAAACGATACAGAGCATAAATCAGATGATGCTTCAAAATTTCAATGGTATTTCTGAGGATACAATCAGATGATGCTTCAAAATTTCAAAGGTATTTCATTAACTAATATAAGTAGAATTTACAGTCCCATTACATTTAGCTTCCTATAAAAGTGTGCTACCTTTGTTCATCCACTTGAGACGTCCTTGGTGCGAATTCTGACAATGCTCTAGGAACTGACTGAAATATACATAAAAAGGAAGCCAATATGAAAGTGAGTCTCAAACAATTTATGTGTTCTCAGAGAGAGAGAGAGAGAGAAAAAAAAGAAGCAAAGGTAACGTGAACCCAGGCATGGATATTTTTGTACCTTTCTCTGAGGCCTGAACCCCTCAGGCTGAGTGTTTTCCACGGGCCTGCTTGCACACTGCAACTGGCTAATCCTCTCGGCAATGGTTGTACCCAGATTCCTCGGGCTCGAGGCAGCATTGCCCGTCTCACATCTGGAGAAGCTCATGGACATATGCAGCGCTGCCAGTGTGGACCTCTTCTTAGAGACTGAATTCGCTGCTCGCTTGCTACTATCTGTACTTTGAGGTGAGGCGTTCTCCTTCGACGAATGCAGCGCCGATCGCCTTTTCGCGGACGAAGACTGCCCTTTCTTCCCCGATGAGGGAGAGCTGATTTGGTCGGCTTCTGGAGCAGGGATGGCATCTGAAGCCGCCTTTTCTTGGCAGATTCCGTGATGTCCTGGTTAACAATGGAAATTTCCTGCAGAAACCAAACATGATGATGGCAAGTTAAAATTAAATTAGTAGTTCAATAGTGTATTGTTACAAAACAATTGATGTGAAAAATTCAGCGGCAACCTTCAACGGTTGCTTCTCAACTGCCTCAATTGGCCCCGAATCACCGTTACAAACACCTTGCTCATGAGTTGTTGGTCCATCAGCTCGCACATTGGGCTCAATGTGACAGGAGGCGCTCGCGGCTTCATCCATCCTGCAAGCAGAACCAACCCCATCGGTGACAGCATCCACCTCCTCCGCCACTTCGGCAAGCCCATCACCGCCACCGCCATCGCAACCCGCGGCAACAAAATCCCCAACGCCGCCACCGCCACAGCCACCGCCACCGCACACCTCCTGATCCTGCCCCGCGGCGGCGTCATCCGTCATACAGGACGAGGACGACCCCGCGGCCGAAGACGACAACGAGGCGCCTCGCCGCCGCCGCCGCGTCGTCCGCCGCCGCGTGGTGCTCCTCCCCGTGCTCGCCCTGGTGGTCGTCGTCGGCCTCCTCGCTCTTGCGCTTCCTGGCGTAGTGCGCCTCGAAGAGCGCCTTCTTCTGCGCGACGGAGCCCGGGCGCGCCTGCCGCGCCGCCTCCTCGAGGTAGCGGTTGTGCGCGAAGGCGGACCACTTGCCCCAGTCAAGCGGCTCGGAGAGGAAGCGGCCGAAGGAGACCGACTCCCCCAGCGCCGACATCATGTCCGCCTTCCACCCCTGCATCCATCCATCAAAATTCCAGAGCGCGCAGCACAGGCTGTGGTCAGCAATTCGACATCGAATCCGTCGGCCTCGCGAACGGCAGAAAGAGTTAGCTGCTTACCCGGTTGTCGTGGGCGCCGAGGTCCGGCTCCGGCGACAGCGCCGGCTCCGGCACCGGCGGCAGCGGTGGCGGCGGCGAGAGGTCCGTCTCGGCGCCCATTGGGGATCGGATCGGATCTGGGAGAGGAATCGGCCGCGCTGGATTGGGAGGAGAAGCAGGAGGGGGGCTCACAACACAAGGGGGCGAGCTGGCTGGAGCCGCGATCGGAAATGCGTCAGCTTTTGGAAACCGGGGGTGGGAGTGTGATTGCTTTCGGTGGTGGATTTTGAATTTGCTTGCTGGGGAAAAGGTGTCCGTTACGGGGAGCTAGCTGGCTGGCCCAGCCGCGGCCAGGTGACCGTTGCACAGTGTCGTGTCGTGCTGCACAGAGTCAGATGTTTGTGCTCGGGTTGTTTCTGTGGTTAAAAAAAAGATGTTTGTGCTCGGGCACAGTGAATGACCGATTATGGGGGTGTTCGTTCACCCCTCTAAATTTTAGCACTATCACATCAAAGAGAATCTTACTATTTAAGAATATTTTATTAATTTAATAACAAACCTATATCACTATCCCCTCTCTAATTCGCGAGACGAATCTAATGAGCCAAATTAATCTATGTTTTGCTACAGTAACTATCTTCTAATCACATCTAATTACCCTCATTAGATTCGTCTCGCGAATTCGAGCGGAGTCCTGAAATTAGTTTTGTAATTAAACTTTATTTGTAATTAGAATATTAGTTATACGAACCCTTTAAAATTTAGCACAAAGAAACGAACACCCCCTATATATTAAGGGTGTTCGGTTGAAGGATGCAGTTGCAGTTGCAGTTTTTTGTGAGAGGGAACACTGTAGCAGAAGATTCGCGCATTGTAGCAGACAAGTAGACTGTAGCAGCAGCAGCAACAGCAGTCGGAGGAATTTCCTCCAGCCGAACACCCTGATTACTCCCTCTATGTCAAATTACTTGACGTTTTTGACTTTTGCAAATCATGTTTGACCTCTCGTCTTATTCGGAAAATTTGTGCAAATATCATTTATCTTGTTCCACGTTTTGAGAGGCGCTAGGCGCTAGGCGGGCGGTGACCAACCGCCTAGAGCTTAGGCGTGCTTAAGCGTTTCTAGACGTTGCCTAGGCGTTTTATACTGTAGCAAAGTTTTTTCTAAAAATTATGAAAAATACTGAAGTGAATACATTGCTTAGTTCAGAATACATGATATCATTGCCATTTAGTGGCCCGTTCGGCCCATCTTTGTTTCCTGCCCCAGCTAGCCCAGGTTCACGTTACCCTACTCCTTTACAACCAAGCACATCCGCACAGCTGCCTCCAGTAAAAAAAAAAAAAGAAGAACATGCACAGCCGCCGCCACACGCACATCTCTCCTGCCGTTCGTCTCCCTCTCCCCTTTCCCGCTGCAGGAACCGGCGGAGACGGCAGGGTCATGTCGATCTCTCATCTCTAGCACCAAGCCGAGCTCCTGCCGTCCTCGAATCGCGCTCCCGCTGCATCAAATTGCGCTCCCGCCGCGCGCCGCCTCGGCTCCGCTTCAGCCGCCTACGCTCGCCTGCACGACCGCTTCGCCCGCCTAGGCCCGCCTACACGCCTGCCAACGCGTAACCACCGCCTATCCCCTGAGGCGGGGCGTTATGCTAGCGCCGAGCGCGGAGGCGCGCCGAGGCGTACGCCTAATAACGCCTTTCATTTCGTGGATCTTGTTATAGTTTGTTTTATTATTAGAGATACTTTAAGCATGATTTATTTGTTTGTATATTTGCACAAAATTTTTGAATAAGACGAGCGGTCAAACGTGATCTTGAAAAGTCAAAAACGTCAAGTAATTTGACATGGAGATAGTAATAGCCAATAAGTTGGGCTGAAAAAGAAAATCGAAACAAGGAAGATGAGAGGATAATAGTACTGTGCCTTGTTTGACCTTCATAGATGGTGGTGGCATGTACATATGTTGCCTATCGACGGTGTTTCACGAGTCCCCAAGCTTACGCATGATGCCAAATGAATTAATCCAATGTACTCTCTTCATTCAAAATTTATTTAGTTTTTGACTTTCAAACATCGCATTTGACTATTTGTTTTATTAAAAATTACGAAAATATTATTTATTTCATTACGATTTACTTTATTATTAGATATACTTTAAGCATGACCTATGCGTTTTTATATTTCATAAAAAATTGAATAAAACAAACGGTTAAACGTGATGTCTGAAAGTCAACAACTGAATATATTTTAAAACGGAAAGAATACACAGCCACAAGGAGATTTTATGCTCACAGCACAGTGTGTGCTTGGTATTTGGAGCAGCTTCTCTGGAGGCGAATTTTGCTATTCTGGTACTCCGTGCGATACATTTTTATAGTCGTGAGGACAGCACGTCGCAAGTCAATTTAGTTCAAGAGATGCTATCGGAACGACTATAATTTTGTTCGGAAGTAGTACTATTTAGAGCTTATTCCCTCCTTTTCAAAATGATTTACAATTCTAGGTTCAGTCACAAGAATTAAGGAGTGTGGAAAAACTGATGTGCAAAAAAAAATCGAGGGTGGGTAGGAGTGAGATAGACATGGAGATATATTGGAATGTGAGAACCATAATTATTTTAAAATAAAATAAAAATCTTAGAACTATAATTATTTTAGAAAATTAAAATCTTAGAACTATAATCTATTATATATATAATTGACCACGAAAAGAAACCTCTACGTTCGCTCTCAAAGACTAGAAATTACCACGTTAATTCTAAAATGCTAGAAATTCCCACATTACTCCGAAAAATAAGAAGAGAAAATTACCCACCACAGCCATTATGAAACAATTAGTCAGAAAACACCCTAAGAATATCTATAAAATAGCTAAATTCAAAATAATAAAAATAGCAAAAATACCCCTCACACCTATTTCTAAATTACCCACCATGCCATTATAAGTAAAAAATAGCTAAATTTGGAATAATAAAAATAACAAAAAATATCCTTGACACCTATTTCTAAACAAACTAAGTTTAGATTATAAAAAAATACTAAAATATTCCTAATAAATCTTATTTTTAATTTACCAACCATACCGTTACGAGCAAATAGCTAAATTTTGGAATAATAAAAATATCTAATAAACTCTTAATTCCGATTTCTAAATAACCGTTACAAAAATACACCGTGATATATGTCTAGCTAGAATGGCACATTATCTTATTTTTAGCATGACATATTTTCTTTGAAACATTTATTTGTAGCAAGACACATTTTTTTTCCTACCATGAGATATGTTAGTTGTTTAGCATGTCACGTTTGTACCAACCTCACTTCTAAAATAAAATTAAATATATTGTTAGATAAATGATGACTCATCTCACACTCAAATTGAGGGACGGTGAGAAATTCTACAATGTACTTTCTACCATTTAAATATAGATTATAAAATAGGAACAACAATAAACTATGTTAAACTTCTACAATAATATAAAAATATTTTAAATAGTATAGTATGTCTAGCCGTGCAATTGCGCGGGCTGCCATACTAGTTATATTAAAACAGGTGGAGTATTTGTTTTCACTTAAAAGCAGCTTGTAGATTATGGATCGTAAAAAGCCTAGAATTTTAAAAAGTTTCATCCTCCCTCTCTTTCCCCCAATGGTGCTTGTTGGAGTCCACCTATCTCTCTGTGTGACCATTGATATGATAGGTAATTTGAATGTCAAATCTGGGAGGAGCTACTCGTTACGTACAGGATTCCCAAACTCTTAACAATCTAGTCCCCAGATTGTTACACCCAATTATAAAGCTGCTCTTTTGTTTTAGCTACATCTTCTAGAACTAAAATCTTAAGAAAAACAAAAGTAGCTAAAACAAACAAACTCATAATATGGATGATGAGAGATTAAGAAAATGTCATTGTGACACGGTAGAAGATACTGTGGTACTCCTTGCCATACACCAAACGGTAATGGAGCTTTTTTTTCACATAGTACATCCAACAAGGCCAGTATCAAAATAACAGAGTTAATAAATTAATTAAAATTATTCTCATTTATGTGTCTTTGGATGTGCATGCTACCTTAACCTTCCGCCCACCTCTCAACATAAGCTTAGCAAAGCAATTAAAGGGTACCGTTGTTTCAATCTCTCATCCAGCTGGATCATTAGTTCACATCATATTGTATTCTATAAACCGAGACGAGCTTTGGTCTATATATGCGTAAGGAATAATTTCTTGTTTGCCAGAGACTAAAACCTAAACTCTGGACATGCCACTGTGGTGAGCACCACAAGTTACAAACACAAAGGTAGTAGCACTATTTTTTATGGCATACAATTCCACCATTTAATAGATCACGTCCTCATTCTACTGTCACTATCAATGGTGAACTAACAACATGTGCAACTCAGTACAACTCATAGAGTGTCTATGATGAGACGGTCAAGCTTCTCTCGTCCACTTAGTACAACTCAGTATTGTCGTCGTCATTCAATTTCACTTTCACTTGCACAATTTTCCCACCCAAATTGCCCGGTCTTTAAAAAAAAAAACAATTTTCCCACCCACGCCACGTGTATGGATATGGACTACCAGCATAAGCTGAATATTGGCTGCCACATGAAACTTCCGGGCTGCAGCAAGCCTTTTGTGTGTTAGGACATTAAAGGAAAATGATGCCCTACCAATTACTTTACTAGGGGAAGGACGTACTGAAGAACCCTCTCCAAACCGAGCGACCATTCAACAAAACAAAACTGTTTGAACTTTGAAGTCTCCAAGAAATTTCACTGGAGACAAATTGATCCGGCCTCCCACATTAGCCTTTGCTTTGCATAGGAGTTTCAACAAAATATCGTTAGGATCCATCAGGTATGCCACGCTGCCACGAGATAGCGTCCAAATATAAGTCTTCCCTTCACTCAATAGCTTTTGACACTCCATAACTGCAGTAGTCAAGAACATTTTCTCATAAACTTTCCCATCCACCGTCCCCTTCTCATCACAACTCCAGCAAACCAAGAACACTGCAAATTGCTCCTTGTAGGGAGCCTCAAGAAGTCCCACGGTAGTCTTTTCCATCTCCGGCGGCGATCACAACTCCAACAACGACGAAAGATCGATGGCGGAGCCACCGGTGAGTGCTTCGACAGGGGTGATGAACTCCCTGCTCGCCAAGCTCTCTTCGTTGATTGAAGGGGAGTATGAGATCCTCGAAGGTACGAAGCGTGCCATCAGTTTCCTGAGGACTGAGCTTAGCAGCATGAATGCCCTGCTAGAGAAATTGGCAACATCGGAGAAGCTTGATGTGCAGGTCCAGGTTTGGAGGGACAATATACGTGAGCTAAGCTATGATATTGAAGACTGCATAGACATCTTCAAGCACAAGCTGAGTCGTGGTGACGCTAAAGCGGTTTCGTTAAGAAGATAACTGACAAGATTCAAAAGCTGTGGTCACGCTACCAGATGGCCAACCAGATTCAAGAACTCAAGGCTCGTGTCGTTGAGGAGAGTGAGCGTCACTTGAGGTATAAGTATGATGAATCTGTTGCTAATGCCCAAAAGGTTGAAATTGATCCGCGATTGCCTGCACTCTATGTGGAAGCTGAGAAACTTGTTGGTACTGGAGGTCCGATGAAGAAAGTCATGAACTGGTTACTGAAACATGACTCGTCAAATCAACTCAAAGTGGTGTCTATCGTGGGTTTTGGAGGCTTCGGGAAAACAACTCTTGCAAACCAAGTGTATCAAAAAATCAAAGCCCAATTTGATTGCACAGCTTTCGTTCCGGTTTCAAGGAATCCGGTACTAAAGAAGATACTCTTAATCTGCTTAAAGAGTTAAGGGTGATACTGATGCATCATGTGATGAGCGGCAAATCATAAATGAGCTCAGGGCATTCCTACAGATAAAAGGTACGTATAAGAAAGTTAGTATTTTAGTGTCCATATATTTCCTTTCTGCCACAAGTAGCTCTATAATTATAAAGAATCGCTTTGTTCAGGGAAAATGTTTTTTTTTTCTGATACGAAAGTGAACCTATGTATTTCAGAACATATATATTTTTTACTTATTACATAGACGAACAATAAAAATGGTTTTTCCCCCCAAATAAGTAGGAGAGTTGCATATAATTACACTAAGAAGAATTGTAGAAGTACAACACACCCTACACCCACTCTAGTACTTAGATTACATTTGCGCCACCAAGTAAAGAAAAAACGAATCACTATAGAAATGTTGCCACCAATTTGCCATGACACTATTTTGCTGTTTAGAACAAAAATGTATATGCTTTTCTTTGGCCTGTAATATATATTAAATCCTTAATGAAAACTTAAACATCGAGTAAATTGGAGCTCCAAAAATAAGTCATGAATATTTGTGTTTTTGAAAATAATTGATCGACTTCTTTAATTAGAATTTAAAAAGAACTGTCACAAAATTTGGATTTCTAGAACCAAAGTTTAAACAAGTTTTTAGTATAGGAAAATTCAGAATGTTAAAGAGAAATACAATTTTTACACAATTCACTTAATTTTTTTAAAGCGCCAAACATTTAATCATGGAAATTCCATATAAAATATACCAATTAAGTGTTTGCGAGATTAACAGTTTGAATATATTATAATTAATTTATGGAATGTAAATCATGAAAATATACTCAAGTGAAAAGCTAAGGATTTACAATTATAATTTTTTAGGAAACAATACACTTGTTTCCAAATTTGAGTTTCAAATTTCCCATTCGAGAATAACCTGAAATGTGAGTTGACTTTTCTTGAAGTTTGATGATATATATTAAATACCATGAGTCTAAAGCTTGCTATCCTGTGCCATATCTCTAGCTCCGAGATCTATGCCAAAATTTAATAAAAGCTAAAAAAAGTATTTGAATTGTTTACTATTACTCTAAAATAAGGCCAGACAAAATGTCTCAACCAAAACCAAATACACTTTTCCATCCCTAGATCCATGGATTTCTATAGCTAGGGCCTAGGTGTACTATTGTAATTGTAAATAAAGTTTGTTGTTTCAATTGAACAAACTAATGCCTTTGTTATCCAAATAGGTACTTAATTATTGTTGATGATGTTTGGAGCACAATTGCGTGGGACTTTATCAAGTCTGCTTTGCCTGAGAATAACTTACAAAGCCGAATAATTACTACTACTAGACACTCTGATATAGCTGAATCATGCTGCTCATGTACCGAGGGATATATTCACTACATGCAACCTTTAAGTGACCAGGACTCCCAAAAGTTGTTTCTTAAACGGGTTTTTCATAGTCAGGCTCCCTGCCCACCTCACCTGGAAGAAGTTTCCATGGAAATCATACAAAAATGCCACGGTATGCCTCTAGCTATAAATACGATAGCTAGTTTGCTAGCTAACAAATCTGGTAAAAGAGAACAATGGGAGCAAGTAAGAGATTCTATGGCTTCTGGACTTCATTCGCAGTTAGTTCGAGACATATTGTTGCTAAGCTATTATGATCTCCCGTATCATCTGAGGTCCTGCTTCTTATATCTTTGTATATTTCCAGAGGACTGTAAGATTAGAAGAGAAAACTTAATATGGAGATGGATAGCAGAAGGGTTTATCACAGATGTGATGGGACAAACATTGGATCAAGTAGGGGACAATTACTTTAATGAGCTTGTTAACAGAAGCTTGATACAGCCTGTTGTATAACGTACGACGGCACAGCCAAAGCCTGTAGAGTCCATGATATGGTGCTCGATCTTATCATATCACTATGCACAGAGCAGAACTTTATCACAATAGTAGAGGGGCAAGTGTATAAATCTCCAGCTTACAAGATTCGCCGGCTCTCTTTCCTATCTAACAGTTTGGAAAATGAGGTGTTGCAGGAGATAATGAACAAGTGCTCGCATATTCGTTCTCTGATTAGGTTCGAGTGGTAGATAAAGAAGCGCCTCATCTGCCGGTATTTCATCTTTAAGAGTACTAGTTTTACGATGTAGATGTTATAGCCTTGGTAACCAACATATTAGATATATTGGGAGCTCTTTCCAGTTGAAGTATTTGGAAATCGGTTGCCCAAGTATTACTGAGCTTCCTGATGAAATCGGAAACCTGAAGCATTTACAAACTCTGGACATACGTAACAGCCAAATTGACAAGTTACCACCAACAATAGGCTGTTTGCAAAATTGGGGCGTCTACTGGTTGATTTCAAAGTAAAATTGCCAGATGAGATTGGGAATCTACAAGCTTTACAGATGCTGTCACATGCTTACTCAGCTAACTCGGTGAAATTTGTGGAGCAGCTCAGACAGTTGACCAATCTGAGGGTCCTTGCCATAGGACTACATGACAGGAATGAACTTAGTGATCATGGCATAGGGATGTACCAAGAAGCCTTGGGGTCATCGATCACTGTGTTGGGCAAACATGGTCTTCAGTCACTCGAGATCGACTGTAATGACTACTCAACAAATAAATTGATGGACTCATTATGCTACAATGCTCCATATCTCAGAAAGCTTTGCAACCGGAGTTATATTAGTAGGCTTCCACAGAGGATAGGCTCTCTTGTTAACCTCGCCCACCTTGAGATCCGTGCTACCACCGTTAAACAGGAAGATCTCTGCATCCTTGGGACCATACCCACTCTGCTCTATGTCATGTTGTCTTCGCTAGAAGCTCCTGCCCAAAGACTTACCGTCGGTAGACAACAGTTCCATTGCCTCAAAGAGTTTATGTTTAGGTCCTATGGGGAAGATGGGCTAAGCATGGTGACGGAACAGGATGCTATGCCACAGCTCGAAAGGTTACATCTTGAATTCAGAGCAAAAGAAACAGAGTCCCCGATGGGCTTTGAGTTCAACCTTGAGCACCTTGCCAGGCTGACGAACATTATTGTAATAATTCATTGTGATGGTGCCACGAAGAGCATGGTGAAGTCTGCAGAAGCTGCCGTCAGGCATGCTGCTAGCACCAATCCAAGACATCCCACACTCGAAATCAGAAGAGAATCCGAAAGCTATATGGTGGATGAAGAGGAAGATGGTGTGGATGTCGGGAAGGGCATGTCGCTTTTCTCCCGATTGACATAAACGCCTGGAGGTACTAATTCCTGAAACAAGAAATGTAATATTTCATTGCTATATAATATGCTAGGTTGTTCCTCTACTCACTACTCACTATTTTTTCTTTTCATTTCCAGCTGAATTAGCAAGGATGCTATTAAGAATCATCCAGACATTTCGCTGTCATTCGAGGGGCAGAAGTGCATATATGTATCTCATTTTTGGGCGCAAGTAAATTTTGTATATCACGATATGCTAAATTTTAGAAGTTATCTGCAATTTTTTCCGCAACCTGGAAAAAATTGCAGAGAACTTCCAAAAATTTTACCACAATGTGAGCTATGAGTGTTTTTTGAAGACGCAATTTTTTCATAGGGAAGAGAGTAGAAGCACCTATTGAACTTTGTATTCATTTAAGAATGCAAACTGTAATAACAAATAATAGCTAGTCTTGTGGTTGGAGTTCATAGTGGCTTTGTGATGTCAAACTCAATGGTTTTGCCAAAAAAAAAAGAAAGAAAATGTCGAGTATGTTGCTTCCTCAAAGGAAACGCTGCCGCCGATTTATTTTATATAATTCAGGGAGAATTATGACAATTCATTTAATCTCTCTAACTGAGGGATTCTTAACACAAACTTCCTCTGTTTTTAAATTGTTGTTGTAATTGATTTTTTTCATTACGTTAGATCATTCGTTTTATCAAATATTTTTTACAGTTATCGTATACTTTATTATGATTTGTTTTATCATTAATGAAGTTAAAACATAACTTATAATTATATATATATGCTAATATTTAGAATAAAACTAACGATCAAACTAAATTCAAAATGTTTGGTAATTTAAAAACCTGAGGGAATACAGTCCATTCCGAACGGGGACGAGAACATTTCTTTCCTCTTCCTCAATTTCGAACTTGCAGTTCTACTTCTCACCGTCCGTCCGCTTAGCATTACGCACGGCCAGTTTTGGCGCCGACGTGGCCGAATCCACGGCCCAAGCTGCCCCTATCCCATGGTCGGCGATAAGGCGCCAACGGCCATACAAAGCTCGCGGCGGCGAACTTGCCCACGCAGGCACCGGCCCTGCCCCGCCACCCGCCTGTGGTCGCGCGCCGCGTTGCGCATCGCCGCAAGCTCCCAAAACACCACACACAACCAGGGGAGGCGCGCGCACGCTGTCGCCAGCGGCATCACCAGACAAAAACATGGCGACGCCGTCGTCCTCCCTCGCCTCCTCCTCCCAGTACCTCTCCCGCCGCGCCGCCGCCGCCGCCGCTGTCCCGTCGTCGTACCTGCTGCCGACGCAGCAGCAGCTCCTCCTGCGGCGGGGATGCCCCTCATGCCGCCGCGGCGCGCGGGCGCACCACCGGCACAGCGCGCGGTGCGGCCGGGCGGCGCCGAGGCGGCGCGCGCCAGGTGTTTGCTTTGTGGCCTCACCCAGCCAGCCAGGTTTGTTTGATATGTACTATCGCAGCACAGTCGGCATCGCGGCGGCGTTGAGTTGTTGCTGATGCGTGTCGTTGAGTTGTTGCTGATGCGTGTCGTGTATGTGTGACTCCGTCGTGCAGGCCTTGCTGCGATCGACGTGGCCATCCCCAACGCGACGACGGCCAGCAGCGTCCTGGCCGGGCGGATCTCGGTGTCCTCGCTTCTGGAGGTCGTGGCGGACGACTTGCTCAGGCTCAACAACAACCTGAAATCTGTGAGACTTCTTGCCATCTCCTCCTACTAAAGCAACGTCTTTTTGCTCTGTTCACGCCAAGTTACTATCGAAAAGACTGTTGTGCAACCAAATGTTCAAACATTGTGTGATTTTCATGTAGTCTATGAAAACTGACAATACATAGGAAAACAAATGCATATTTGATTTTGAGAGTGACGAACTCAGATCATATACTTTTTCTTAGCAGGGTTGCGGACCTCGCTACATGTTGAAAATCATGCATTAGGATTTTGTGTTATAGGAATCCACTCTGTAGTTTTCTTCAGTTCCTAAGGCAGAGTTCTTGATGAGCTTCTCATTTGGGTCTTTGAGTGCACAAGACTCTATCCACCCTGCAGATTCAGCCATTCAGGGGCATAACATTTTAAGAGTTTACTGGTTGCTAGTTCATGGAATTTGTTGGAAGCAATTGGGATGGAACAACTGTAAAAAGCTATGAAACAGAAAGAAGCTATAGTTTGAAGAACCAGTTCGAAACCCTGGAGCTTCGATTGCCAATGGCACTACATGCTAATGCCAAGCTGCTAACTGCTAACAAGATGATGTTGCTCTTTTGTCTGTTTTCATGAAGGATAAGATGTAGCTATTAGATGTGCTGGAAATCATAAAAAAGCTATGTGATATCAGTAGTTTTAAGGTGTCAACTAGGCTACAACGCATAGGCACTACCCAAATCTCCACAGGATGCCGTACCCCTTATTAATAACTACTAGTGGAAAACTTCCGGAAAATATGTTCACATGTTCCGAAAGTAATGAAGTAGATGTCATTTGCACTGCACAAAAGCGCACTTGCTATCCATGAGTTAACTACAGAGTGCATGGTAATCCATTGCTATTCAAGATAGTGGGATTTCTCAGTACTGCATCCATTTCGAAACTATCGTATAATTCTTCATGTATTGGCTCTTATTTTCAGAATATTGGGTGCTGAAGAATAGCTAATTACCTGTTGACATTTTTAAATACTAACTTATTTCACCACATCGCTCTTTCTAAAAGGCAATACAGCAAACTTAAAACTTTGTGAATACTTATCATAATATCAAATACTAATAACTGCATGACAAGTAGGAAATTTTTTGTTCCTTCTTTCTACCTGCAACAATGACAAGCTTAATAGCTAACATAACTTTAATAGCTTGTTGGTGCAGAAAATCCGGTTTTAGTTTCTGCGGCTGAACAAATTTTTGGCGCTGGTGGGAAGAGATTAAGGCCAGCATTAGTTTTTCTGGTGTCTAGAGCAACTGCTGAATTAGCTGGTTTGTCGTAAGTTCACTTTGTTATTGCAACCTTATCATCTCCATGGGAGTTTTTTTTCCCCTTCAAAATACTGATTTCTAGTTTCTTTGATCCAGGGAGCTAACTACGGAGCATCAACGCTTGGCAGAGATTATCGAGATGATTCACACTGCAAGTTTAATACATGATGATGTCATAGATGATAGTGGAATGCGAAGAGGTACATCTAACATAGTTTTCAAATAAGTCTGTAATTTCAATATTAGAGGCATGGACACTTTGAAAATCATGATTTCTTTGGGAGTGCTCTTGATGGCACATTTTCTTCTATAATTCCTCAAACTCTAATCACCACAAAAATTGCGGGCTCATTCTTTCTTGTTTCGAAATTAGATATGTCAGGTGAGAGTAAAGAGGTTAATCAGCCTCCACACAATTTTCAGTTTTACACCCATTTTGTTCAATATGATAGAATGGCTCAAGGCTTGGATTTATTACAGTAATTGACCAGTTTAACTTAATGTTAGTTTGATTATTTTTCAGGGAAGGAAACTATTCACCAGCTATATGGTACACGAGTGGCTGTACTTGCTGGAGATTTTATGTTTGCACAGTCTTCTTGGTTTCTTGCAAACCTAGAAAATATTGAAGTAATAAAGCTCATCAGCCAGGTAACCAAGGGCTTGAGCAAGCTTTCATACCTTGTTTAAAACTGTACATGACTTCCTTCACAGAAATCATGCTCTAACAGGTAATCAAAGATTTTGCAAGTGGTGAGATAAAACAGGCATCTACTCTGTTCGACTGTGACGTCAGTCTTGATGATTACCTTCTCAAGAGCTACTATAAAACTGCTTCTCTGATCGCGGCAAGCACAAGGTCAGCTGCCATATTCAGTGGTGTCAGCACCGCCATTTGTGAACAAATGTATGAATATGGCAGGAATCTTGGGCTCTCCTTCCAGGTAGTTGATGACATTCTGGACTTCACCCAATCAGCAGAACAACTTGGCAAACCAGCAGGAAATGACTTGGCAAAGGGAAATCTGACCGCTCCAGTTATCTTTGCTTTGCAAGAAGAACCACAGCTAAGGGAGATCATCGATTCTGAGTTCAGTGAAACAGATTCGTTAGCTGCAGCTATTGAGCTTGTTCATAGAAGTGGTGGAATAAGGAGGGCACGCGAGCTTGCAAGAGAGAAGGGTGACTTGGCTATCCAAAACCTGCAGTGCCTTCCGAGAAGCGACTTCCGAAGTACCCTTGAGAAGATGGTAAAATATAATCTTGAAAGGATTGATTAATATTGATTTATTTCTCCATCAGAAACAGACCTCCTTTGTGGGCTTGAGGTACTCCCATGCATAGTTGAAAGATATGTTTTCGGCCCCTTTTTGGAAGATATGATTCCTAAGGAATTTTAGAGGAATTGCTGGGGGTCCCTTGTGAAGCAGGGTACTACTATCATGTTGATTCTGTGAGATGATTTATGCAGGATCATCAGAAAGCAAGGGCTTCACCACAAAGCTGAACACCTTGTACCTACATGTATCTGAGATTACTCTGCAGCTCTTGTAAATAAAAAGAAGCATGTTGTAACTTAGCATTCTTTTATTTTGCAATTTGCGCATGCTTACAGGCAACAAATTATGCGCTATACTTGTATTGGCACCTGACAGGCTGACACTTGTATAACAGTTGTGCACTCTTGGTCACTTGGTAATATATTTTTTTTCTCTACCATGAAACTGCACAACCATCCCCTCTACAGTTCCATCCACCTGTAACATTTTCCATCGGAACTGGAATCCAGCCAGGAGTGATCATATGGATAGCTGAATGCAAGACAATTTAAGTTGTGCAAGTTCCAATACATGCAGACATCCAAAAAAAGAGAGGTTCAGGGTTAAAAACCTGAGTGGTCAAGATTTGTTAGTTCATCATAATTCCTCATTTTGTATATATGTTGAGCCAGCATCATAAAACAACAACAAAAAAAAAGGGGCACATGGTGCGGGTGGCACACATGCTGCAACATCATATTAACCAGATTACCGTTCAACAAATCATGCCCTATACATTATTGCAACAATTCACAGCAGGTATGATACTTGTGCTATTATGGATGCCTGCAATACCTTGAGTAAGCAGCTTGCAGGAAAATGACCAAGTCATCGTTTCTCAAATGTAACAGTTACAGAGATACAGTGTACTCATCCAAAAGCCCACAGGGTGTCAAAGAACAGGCCAAGCAACATACATAGAGAAAATCATTTGAGGACTATACTGCAAGGCGCCAGCAACTACAAATATATTATACAAATTATAGCGTCCAGGCATGCATGAGTTTGATATCACAACCTGCAAACAGAGTATCGGATAGATTACACGGATTTTTCCCCAGGAAGGTACGACGGAGGACTGCTGTCAGTGTGACTCTTCTTCTTATGGAACATGCTCGTGATGTTTGGCAGCATAAAGCTCTTCTTCAAAAGCGTTCTACTGTTCCTTTGATGCCCATCATTCTTCTCGCCATCTTTCCCACCAGACATCTTCTGCATAGGAGGAGATCCAGTAGCATGTTCTTGTGCCTGTGCTTCTGAAGATGGCAGACCCTCTGTAGCATTCTTCTGCTCCTTCTCACGCCACCTCTTAAGTTCACCTTCTACAGCCTTTTTTGCTGATTCAGCCATCTCTGCCCTCTTTAGTGCCTCCTCAGTTGCCAATTCCATGTCCTCCATCTCCTTCCGGGCAGCTTCCAATTTCTTAATCGCCTCATTCTCACTGGCTCTGACAGCTTCCACCTGAGCCATGGCAGCAGCAACTTTCATCTCGCTTAGCTTCTGTGACTCCTCAACCTTTCGGCTTAGAGAATCAAATTCCTCCTTTGAGATTGTGATATTTGATCCAGATTCAGAGGTTGAAGCCCGAGCGGCACTTGCCCGATCTGACAGTTGCTTTATCTGATCAAGGGCCTTTGCTTCAGCTGCCTTTGCTTCTTCTGCTTCCTTCAAAGCCAGCTGCAACTTCTGCTCAGCTTCTGCTAATTCAACCCGAGCTTTCTCAGCTTCATCTCTTAGCTCTGCCGCACTCTTCTGCATCATCTCAGCTTCCTGCAGAGCATTCTTTGACTCTGAAGACAGCTGCTGAAGGGCCAACATCAAGTCATCAGATGCTGATGTAGCTTTTGATTCAGCAGCCACAGCTGCCTCAAGTTCAGATTTGCACTTCTGAAGCTTGACATGTAGATCTGCAACAATGGATTCAGTTTCTGTATCTTTCTCTTTGAGTTGGTTGTGCTCCTGTTTTACAACTTCTAGCTCCACTTTAAGTGATTCCACCAAACTCCGAAGAGAACTTTCCTCCTCTGCAACTTTCTGCAACATTTCCTTAGCATCATCCAACTCGGTGCTGACAACAGCAACAGCCTCTAAATCACGAGCTCGAGCGTCTTCTATCTTTTTGTGCATAGATGCAATCTCAGAATTGGTTTGGTCTAGCTTCTCTTTGAGACTGCTATAAGCAGCAGGATCAAAGTCATTTCGCAACGAAGATAATTTCTTCTGAGTTTCTTCCAAGGCCTGTTTGTATGTTGTCCTAGCAACATCCTTCTCAGCAAGGATTTGTGATTCCTCTTCGTGTGCTTGTTCTGTTGCTGCCTTAACGTGCATAAGCGACTCCTGAATTTCTGCAATTTCATTGCGTAGCTGATTAGCCTTTTCCTTGTTGGCTTCAGTTGAGTGCAATGATTCTTCTTCCTGCTGAGCAGCAGACAACCTCATATCCAATGAGGTTTCAAAATCCTTCTTTAGCTTTCTAAGCTCTTGCTTTGCTGCATCAAGGTCTGCCAAAGCAACAGTATACTGCTCCCTTGCAGTTTCCAGTTCCTGCTTCAGAGGACCATCCGTGCCAAGACCTTCATTTGAGCTGCCACCTTCAAGCTGCTTGGTTCGAGTCTTTGCATCCTCCGTTGCCTGAATGGCCAGTTCTTTAGACTTGTTGATTGCATCAAGCTTAATGGTTAACTCCTCAACAGTCTTTTTTTGCTTTTTCCAGCTCCGATAGGGCCTGTACTCTGGTTGTCTCAGCATTACTCAGCTGTTCCTTGTATTTATTCAACTCCTTCTGTGCCAAGTGCAGTTCTGTCTCCTTAGCTAACACCCTCTGCCGCAAATAAGTGCCAAAATTACAACATGGATCATATGAAAGATGAATCTACGACAGTTGAGCTCTAACAATTAATCAAGTATTTACATGAACTCAAGGAGTAAGCAATGAACAAGAAGTCATAATACAATCCATTCCTTCAATGCATAATTTAGATGTAGTGTAATACAAGTTAGGATATACGCCTAAAGTGCATCTTAAAAGATAATATAGTTGAATCTGGTAATGAAAATTGGTAACAGGCGAAACAGATGACTTGGAACAATGGGACCTGTGTCAGCTACTAAGGCTAGAGATGATAGCACAACTAGTTAGCAAATTTTGGTTCCCTAATTGGGGGTACAATCTACCAATGGGCAATGTGAAATTTCTTCTGGCTTGTTGACAGAATGTAACTTATGTAGAAGTAAGACTAAGACACCTTGAAGCAGAGCAAAGCACAATTGGTGACACACAGGATAAGATCCTGTTTATAACGAATGGAAAAGGTCACAACTAAATAAGCAGGCAAAAGACAGTTATGCATTGAGGAATAATGTCACTAAATATATAGAAAGAAAAGAAAAACCGTGTAAATAAAAGCACATTGGTACAAAATTGAAGTTATGTAAGTTGCCAAAAATATGATATGAACAAAAACAGCTACCATGATGAAACTTCTGCACTCAATAAATATAACAAAGAGAACCATTCCCACCTTCAGGAGTAGCTACTTTCACAATTATAGCTGGGACATGACAGATTTTTCTACAAATCATAGAAACCTCACCTCCAAATATGTGACATACAACATCAAAATCTCACAAACTTATAACAAATATTTTCGGACAACCAAAACAGAGAAAGATAAGCAGCGCATATATTTTGCATATTTTAGTCAAATCTGCCTTAAACTATGCCACTAAAGGCCACAAATAACCGTATTGATCCCCACACTGAAAAGTATTTGGTAGTGTTTCTTCTATCCATTATTTGTATTTCCTATTAGAACCCTTCCTGCAGAAGTATGCACCCCTAAAGGAATTAGCATTTAAAGCCAGCCAAGGTGCCACATTGCCACCAATTATGGGTAATTGGCATGTCTGGGCTGTCTCACATCTAGGTAGCATCTGCAGCTGCCCGGTCCAACGGTACTAGGAATACAAGTCGATACATTTTTTTCTCATTAATGACATTATATGAAAAGCCATATTTAAATGTGCCTTCTCAGTCAGCCGTTTGGACGACATTTGACACGATCCAGGCACTAGGCAGCAGTCGGACGCATTCCTAAAACCTAACTATTTCTGGGGCGGGATCAGAATAAAGGCAGCAATCTTAAGCAAACACTGCGTCAGAAAAATATAATCGAACGCCACCAATATAAATCTAGCTAAACAATACCTCTATGTTTGACATTCCTTTAGGCTACAGGTTTCACATCTAGCACCCTTTCTTTAGAGCAAATACAACATCTAGAAATCATCAGAGAAACTGTTGACGTAAGTTTTAGAGAGGGCAACTTTGGCATCAACGAAGGCTAAAGACCTAAAGGACAGATTGCTTTTTACTGTGAAAAGCACGAAAAAGGTAATTGCAAGTGTTGTCATTGTCCACGTCAGAGCACACATGTGCAAAAATACATGTAGCCTTGTTCAGTATTTCATTGGAAGATTAATACCTCAGCTTGAGGAGCCTTGGGCTTTCTCGCGGCTGATTTGTCAGATGAAAACCGAACTTCCCCAAACAAACTCACTGCAGCTTTAACAGATTCAAAGGGAGCCCTTGTGTCGATTTCTCCGATCTCAGTTTTTCTCTGCGTCGGTAGTAGGCGGCGGACGAGCTTTTGTACCCATATTTGCCTTCACTAATAGATCGCAAGCAAGCTGCAACGGAAGAGCAAATGTAGTTAAAGAAAGGAAAGTTATTTCCATGTAAAGAAAGTCACTAGTGACTTCTGGCATGATCAATCTAGTTAATGATGATTATTCTGCTCTGGATTTTTTTTTTTTTTTGAGAACCAACATAATGTATGGATAATAAACCTTTCCAAAAAAGCATACTTTAATTATTCGAATCATTTAACTAGGAATCATATGTGGGCAATACTAGAGAACAATGAGACTCAAATCTACACATCACAACACTCCATCATGGATGAGGCCCATCTGAAAATTGGAGCTCTTAATAAAGATTAATTAAAGCAAATGCTCACATATCTTTCTACCCTTCACGCCCCCATCGACAATGACGAGCCTCCCTACCCTGTTTCCTAGAAGAATTTAGAAGCACGACCTTATCTACCGGGGAAAAAAAGAATGAAACGGATGATCAATCCATACCACGCGCCAAAAGCAGTTCCCCAATCTCTGAGAGAGTTTAAAACAATACCAGTGCACAGAACAGAACACGCGCACCTAGCCGCCCGGCTTCCTCTTCATTCCAACATTACGGTAAAAATTGCTGTGATCCTAATCTCATTTCTGCCGGGGTGAACCAAACTTGGGGGAATCGGGCGCCCAACTCAACCACCCCCACCACAAATAATTTTGCGGAAATAAAAACCTCTCCTCATTCAGCAATCGTCCACCGCCGCGCAGCTCCCTAACGGGCGGATCGGAACGTCAGCGGCGAGAAAAAAAAATTGGGGGTTCGAGGCCGCGCGCACAGCAACGGAACGATTCCACGGAGCAAATAACGAACGATTGTCGAATTAGGGCGGGGCGTGCTTACCGCGGCGCACAGGAAGAGGCGGGAGGGAGGAAACCAGGGCCGGCCGGGGAGAGTACCGAGCCGCCTGCCTGCCTTCGGGAGAGGGAATGCGGCTGCGGCTGCGGCGGGAGGGGTGGCTAAATCTGGGGTGCGGATCGCGGTGCCGTGTTCGTCGGGGAGGAGGGGGCGGTGGAGGAGGAGGCTGGAGCCTGGAGGGAGGAAATGGTGTGGTGGGGTGGTGGACCTGTGCTTTGCTGGGGATGATGACGAACGAACACGGTCAGGTTGGACCCTGCGGGTGTGCGTGCGGGGCGCGCGAGCGGTGGGCTTGGCTCGGCCGGCGCTGGGTCGGTCCGTGTAGGTGGACGGCACGACAGGATCCGGAGCGCGGGACCCGCGGGACACGCCGTGCGTGTGTCCAGATTTAAAAGGCGCTGGACCGTTTCACGCGAATTTGGCATTGGAGTGTACAGTTGGTGCGCTCATCTTATAATGGTCACAGTGATTAGCAGGGGCCAGTGAAGATTAACTACCTTTTGATGCTTCATTATTATGACGAGAATAAAGCAATTAATTAGTATTTTGCTAGTTTGAACAGCTAATTTTCTAGTGTTTATGGAATTTTTACAAAAATGTGAGGGGTCATAACCTATTTTAGTCTTACACACACAAGCTCGGTCACTGAATGGTCAGTACTTTTTCTTTTCGAACGAAAATGGTCAGTATTTTTTTGGGAGCAATACGAGCTGGAAACAATTTTTAATTTTCATTTAATAACAGAATTACATCAGAACTGCATGTAGTTTGCTACTTATCCTTGGGTTGTATTTGCATCAGAATTGTTTTCTGACCTTTCTTTGTGCTCCCGGCTCTTTATTTTTTTTAAAAAAAAGGATTTATATGCTTGGAATAGTTCGCCGGTACCATTGCTTTAGTTGTTTGGTCCTACGTGTTTTCATTTGTTTGGCTTGTGTCCTTATCTTCTGTTGGTACTAACAAAAGTTTGCCCCTTTTTTATTCCGGCCAATATATTTAGCTGTAGTTACCAAAAAGAAAAGTCGTGTGGCTGCAATTTATCCGATCATCTTTTCAGCCAAAGTCTACATGTGCACCAATTACACGTCGCAGCACCTAAGTTTGCTCATTTTCTAAGTGTGGCTTCAAAGGCGGAGCTAGAATAAGGCATGAGTGTGCATATGCACACCTAATAAATTTTACAAAAAGAAAATCAATTTTTAATATGCTATATTAGAATTTTGTCAGATTAAGTTGACTTGGCCTCAAATAATCGAACTAGCACATAATTAATTTGTATTTACTCTTCGTTTCCTAAACTTATATTGTGTTTAGCTACTTATTCAGTTGCTTTCTACGGTGGAAAAAAAATGACTTCAAAGGAGCCAGATAGTGATAAAGTTTCATGAGAAAGGCAAACTAAAGTTGTGACAATATAATTATGTAGTTTTGTGTCGAACTAAAGGTGGTGACGCATTGTCGGGGTTTCCGGGGGGGGGGGGGGGGGGGGGGCATTTGCCCCATGCGAGCCCATTTTGCATAGTTCTATCGCGGTTGATTTGCACACCTAATTGAAAAATCTTGGCTTCCCTCGTCCATATGTTAGGAAATAGGCAATTACCTCATAGGCAGGGTAGGTAGGGGGCCGATTGTCGAACCTACAACTGTGTCAGATCATTGCCATCCTCCTTTTGATGAAACCCTAAAAAATGGTTTCCACTAATCACATTTTCAAGGCATATTCGACATTCTTCAGTCCAGGGATTGAGCCAGGGGCGTAAGGGATGTTGCCTTTCCCATCGATTAGCTCGATACCCGCCCTGGGTCATGACCTGGGTTGAAGAAGGAATCTATGTTCTTGGAAGCAAAGAAAGAACTCTGGTATTCTAACCTTAGATTTTTGCTCTGTAGAGGTTACCCTATGGGTTGTTATTTCAAGGTCCTAGTTAGGCTCTTTTTGTTGTCTCTTAGAGGCAAAAAAGAATTTTATCTTGTGAGAGTGCCCAATAAAGATGAAGAGACCTGGTTACTTAAAGGTACCTTTAGAAAAGAATAGTGAAAAGGTTACCTAGCCTATAATCCTCCGTATCCTCCACAGATTGACTACGAGCCATCCCCAACAGGATACATATAGCCCAAATTTAACTTAAAAGGTGGACCAAAAGAGCATTTGGCGAGGTTCATCGCTCAGCGTGGAGATACTTCTGGAACCAAAAACTTGTTATTAGGGTTTAACCCTCGTGCTTACCCACATAGCTTTCTTTTGGTATACCTACTCCTGTGCCTCCAAATACGACTTGCTTGGTTACATCACTGCGGAGTGATGTAATAGAAGTGTCAATGGTTCCAGAATTATTATACTGAATTTCTATACTGGAGGGAACCAATGGAAACATGAATTTCGTGCTCGTTACGGCCAATGTTCAGAAAGTGCAGTAAACTGTTGCCTTTTTTTTTTTTTAGCCACACACTGACTGCACACCTCGTACGGCTTCAGCAAGGCATCGTTTTGCAACTGATCCGACTGATATCACAATGACAGACAGCAAAAGAAAAGATATTGTCTGCAGTGGACTGTTCTCGGTGCCGATAATTTGTACATGTGGTATTATATATTTTTTCAATGAAGCTGGAATCAACAACAATACGTGGTACATAGCTCAAATAAAATTAGTTTAGCTTGCACTTTTATATTTAGCCTAATTGTGAATGAATAAAATGGTTTGCCAAACTCACCGCAAAAAGAAAAAAATATTTTGCCAAACAACCTCCTAAAATAAAGAAAAATAGCGTAATTTTTTTTGAGAAGTAAAAATAGCGTAAATGAGATAGAAACGCTCTCTAATGGATAAAATTCCAAGCCCATGCCGAATTGCAACCCATCAAGGCCCAGCATAGGTCTGATATTCGTTGTCCATCTTTACTTCCCAGCCACTCCGTATCAAATCCAAGCCCACGCATCCCACGCCTATCTCCCAGTCACGCTCCCGGAATGCTGCGATCGGCCTTCCCGCTCGTCTGCCACCTCCCACCAAAGAAACCGCCCCCAATCCGCCCACGCCCACCACCTGTTCGCCGATATGCCGCCTCCGCCGGGGCGCAGCACCCTCCCACTCCCCCGTCTCCGCCGCCTCTCCCGCCGGCCTCCGCCTACGTCCACCTCCCCTTCTGCCGCAAGCGCTGCCACTACTGCGACTTCCCCATCGTCGCGCTCGGCGCCTCCTCCTCCCCGCGCGGCGAGGCCGCCGAGGACCCGCGCATCACCGACTACGTGCGCCTCCTGCTGCGCGAGGTGGCCGCCACCTGCCCGGTCTCCGACGACGGCGGCGCCCCGCTGGAGACCGTCTTCTTCGGCGGCGGAACGCCGTCGCTGGTGCCGCCGCGCCTCGTGGCGGCGGTGCTCGACGCGCTGCGGGGCCGGTTCGGCCTGTCCGCCTGCCCCGAGGTGTCCATCGAGATGGACCCCGGCACGTTCGACGCCGCCAGGCTCCGGGAGCTCGTCGGCGCCGGCGTCAACCGCGTCTCGCTCGGCGTGCAGGCGTTCCAGGAGAACCTGCTCCGCGCCTGCGGCCGCGCGCACGGGCTCGCGGAGGTGCACGAGGCGGTCGGGATCGTCACGGCATGCGAGGGCTGCAGAACTGGAGCATGGACCTCATCTCCTCGCTGCCCAACCAGACGGAGGCGATGTGGGAGGAGAGCTTGCGGTGCACCGTGGATGCCCGCCCACGCACGTCTCCGTCTATGACTTGCAGATTGAGCAGGGAACCAAGTTTGGCCAAATGTAAGTGCTTCTCCTAGTTCTGCACTCTGAATTCCCAATGCTAGCTTTACTTGAGCGGTACCAGTTAATTAGGGGCAACCTTACTTTTACCATTGAGTTTTGTTTATAGCATGTTCGGTTCAGTTGCCCATCCTTCCTGGGGGCAAGACTTCAAGACAAGCACATCTTTGTTTGAGCATGTTCGATGCTAGATTGAGATAGTGTGTGCATCGTATACAAGATCATTATTCTTGAATTCGAGAGAGGAGATTGATGTTAACACTTCTGTAAATATTTGATTTGTGGCAGGTATACTCCTGGTGTGCATCCTCTTCCGAGTGACACAGAGTCTGCAAACTTCTACAAGATTGCTTCAAAACGGCTTTCCGAGGCAGGATATCACCACTATGAAATCAGTAGCTACTGCAAGCCTGGATATGAGTGCAAACACAATGTAACATACTGGCAAAACCGGTCATTCTATGCCTTCGGTCTTGGATCAGCAAGCTACATAAATGGTGTCAGGTTCTCCAGGCCTAGAAGAATGAAAGAATATGCTGAGTGGGTCCAGAACCTAGAAGATGGAACCTGGAGCCATGAATCTGGAAACTCTGATATGAAGGAAATGGCAATGGATGTAGTGATGCTATCATTGAGAACAGCTTGGGGGCTTGATTTACGAAGTTTCAGTAAATCATTTGGAAAAAGTCTATCACTGTCGCTTTGTAACATGTTTAAGCCTTTTGTGGAGAGTGGTCTTGTACTTGCCATGGATGTGCAGCGACAAGCCTTGTCGCCGAGTGATTTTGAGTTGGACCTGCAAAGTGAGTTTGATTTTGGAAGCAGAGCTGCGTTCATCCGTCTTAGTGATCCAGATGGATTTTTATTGTCCAATGAGTTGATTTCACTTGCTTTTGGAATTATCTCACCATAACAAGGGTACATTTTCTACATTAATTAACATAGATCACTTATGTTTCTTGTTGACTTCATCGTACCATATTGATATCTTCTGTCTACTGATCTGTCTAGTCGCGACATAACTTGATAAGGTAACATCTGCTAGTTGTTGGGATACATAGCTTGAAGGATATATTAGTTCTGTCAGAATCATTACAATGGTTGCACAAATGCGAGGAAATTGTTCTCTGGCTGCTTGTCGTCAGTTTTATCTCTATCACTCTCCTTGCCCAACTAAAGCTTGTTTAATCATCCACCTTGAATCTCCCATAACATAATAGTACATACCTGCTCTGTTTTCTTAACTTTATTTCCTTTTGATTAGCAACACTAGAGTGCTTACAAACTTTTGGTGTGTTGGAAATTGTTGAAGCATTAATAATGGATTGACAATATTGGCCCCAAAACCCTGTTTTCTTCCAAAGTGCTAATTGCATCTGAATGTCTAAGTCGTCCTAACCTAATGAAGTCCCATAAATTTCTTCACTTTCGTCGATTTTCACATTTGTATTGACAGCCTGCTGAAGACGGCGGTGTTAATTTTGTTGTTCTTGTAATTAGTTTTTGACTTAGATTGATTATTTTCAATCTTTTGATGATAGATATTTCCTCTTCCTTTTTTAAGTGCACGCCTCTAAAATTTGTCCACTCCTACATGCATTGGAATTCTTGTGGTTTTTATTCTCACTAGAAGCTGTGGCGCGCCATTATTTATTTGGTTCTTTTTATTTAGTAATTATATGGTCTTCCGGCTTACTATAAAATGAGAGGAACCAACTGTCTACTGTCCCTCGTGCATCGTCTGCTGATCTCCCTAGCCTGCCTTCTTTAATCATCGTTGTAGAAATCAAACGCAAACCCATAAGTGATACTAAAGTAGACTGATACAAATGATGTGTGTAAAGTAACACAACCTTTCACTGTATAACTTTTGGTATAAACAAAATAATTTAAAGTCGACTTATACAATTGAGTGTATGAAGTAACTCAACGTTTCACCATGTAATGCTTGGTTAATAAATAATCCTATGCTTTAGCACAGTAGTTCCCATAAATATTAATGTTTTTATTATCAAGTTTAAGGGGGACCTTCTTGAATAACTGAAAATACATACAAGGTTTAGAATAAGTGAAATATGGAGAAGTATGCTTTAAAATCTAAAAAATAATTTTTTTGAAGCGAAAAATCTAAAAAATAATTGTTAGTGAAACACAAGTAAAACACAATAGTTTTTTTTGTAAACACAAAATTTAACATAACTTTAGAAAACATTATAAATCGAGTTTCCTAAATTTGATTAAGAGTGGAAGAACAAGTTTTAGAGTAATTTCCATTGTCTGTCATTGAAGACAAAAGTTCTAGCCAGCTCTCTGAAAAATCTGAACACCTCATCGAGCTCACCAACCCCTCTCTCTCTCTCTCTCCTATTTCCTGGCTGGCGAGCACAGGCAAGTGCATCAGTGCATGCATCAACACGCGGCCTCTCTCCTAGCTCGGCCCGGCAACGGGGATGATCCCCGCGGGGGAAAAGGGCCTCATCCCCGCCCCGTTAACAGTCGTCCCCGCCCCGTTCCCCGCCCCGATAAGCTAACGGGGGAAATTCTCGCCCCATCCCCGTCCCCGACGAATCCCCGACGGGGAACGGGGCACCGCGGGGTCGTGTAGAGACGGGGGAGGGGCGGCGGCGAGGCGCTGCAGAGCAGGCAGGCGGGGCGCCGTCGCGCTCGTGTAGACGGGGCGGCGATGGCGCAACGCAGGAGGAGCGACATCGCCGTGGGCGCGCTCGTCGCGGCGGCGCGTCGCGGGAAGCCGAGAAGAGTGGCGGGTGCGGGCTGCTGGCTGCAGGAGGAGGCAGGCGGCGGTGGATTAGGTTTGGTAACGGGAGTGTCTGAGTGAGAGGCTGAGAGCAAAGGGTAGAAAAGTATTGGGCTGGGCTAGATTTTGGCGGTGGGGTGGTATTGGGCTATTGCCAACTGAGCTGAATCAGAGGAATGGGCCAGTTTTATTCTCCTTATCGGGTCCCATGGATCCCCGCGTGGCGGATTCCATCCCCAGCCCCGCCCCGTTTCAATCCGGGGCCCCACCCCGCTAGCCTCGCGGGGAAAAAACAGCCCCATCCCCGCCCCGATCGGGTCGGGGCCCCGCGGAGCTCCGTCCCCATCGGGGGAAATTGCCGGGCCGACTCCTAGCTGCCTGGCGAGCACACGCAGGTGCATATCACCACGCGGCTGCGGAAAGTAAACATAGCTCTTGAGAGCGCGTCCTCCTACACATGCAGCCAGCCACGCGGACTGGTCCCTTCCCAGACTCCTAGCAATACAACAAGGTAAATGGTGGAATACTCAGCTGGCTGTATCGGATACCGTAGAGGTAACTTTACGCCGGTCCCCTCACATCCTCCTTTGGTCCCACAGATCTGAAATGTTTTCGACCCTTCCTATCTTCCTCACTGACCTCGCTACTTCCTTTCTTCCCCCTGCCATGGCCTCTAGATCTGCTGGAGATGCAACAACTCCGGCTGTCGCCCTTTCTGATTGCTGGATCTCTTCATTCCTCACAACCACCCGTTCTTCGCGGCGCCTGTTCCCAAGATTCGGATCCATGGCCGGTGAGAGGATTTGCATCCATGTCTGGTTGCGAGAGGATTTGCATCCATGCTATGGCGGACTTCACCACCGATGAGCATCGATGATGCCACGAGGGAGAACAACTCGAAGCTGAGGAGAAAACTGGCCGGCGCTGGCCCTGGCGGCATCTGAGAACAACTCCAACATGTAGGATTTGGGATCCATGACCCCCTTCCTGCAATACTGCGGGTGTGAATGGTCTTTCTTCTGATACTAGCTGAGTGCCCGTGCGTTGCTACGGGAGCAACAAAATTGATTAAAAATATGAATAGTATGTATAAGACCAAACAATGATTGGCAAATGTTTTGTAGAACAAAGTTCTTAATTTCTCTAGATAACAGACGTAGGCAACTCCATGTGCAAAATTCCGATGAATGTAAATTACAAGTATGTCATGTCAGATGAAAACTTTATCTTTCAATCCCCATAGCGGGGTCGTTAGAAGTCATAAATAAATGAAGACCAGTCTCGCAATACAAAAGCTTCATTTTGCATTGCATACATAGGAGATGACAAAACAGTATTCCTAGAAAATTTTCAGCAAGTCATGTTTTTTGGTTGGCAGGGGCAAATATTTGCAATTTGTGTAAACTTTTTATGCCGCACTTTTCATTTTGCACAATTATCGCTAGGAAACCGTGCCTGCCGAGGCATACTGTGTACAGCAGTGAGGTGCATAATTAGTGCCTCGACCAATATGATTCTAAGAGACTAAACAAAAGTTGCTATGGAGCTCTTGTATCTCGTGCCCAGTCCTCGCAAGTACAGAATACTGGCCTGAATACAACATGTCAATCAGGATATGTGGCTAAGGGACTCGATAATCACGTGTGGTGCCAATTCATAGCGAGTAGCAGGACATCTCTCATAGCAGTAGCTTCACCAGCCAAGACGTCAGGTAGGCTATCATATAGCTTTACTTCAGTAGCAAGAGAACAATTTATTAGTAATAGGGGTTGGAGCAAAGCCTCTGAAATGGACAATGTATCATCAGGACACAAATGTACTACCTCTGAATGAAAATTGTTGATGTCAGGGCATGATTAGTAGTTCAAATTGATCATGCGGAAATTAACGTCAAGAAAAAAGTCTGAAGGGATTAAATATTAAGAAATGAAATTAATAGCATTATAATGCAAACGATAGCCATCAAATAGTTAAAGGTCGAAAGCAAAAGTTATCAGGCCCAAAAAAATTCCACCAACAAACACCTTTCGCGAGATCTCTAGTATGAAACAAAAACTCAGAGAGCGGAGCAGCATGATACATGAAAGGTTGAAAATGGCAGAGTTCCATAGCATGCCGTTCTTCTCGTGTGGCAAGGCCACCGAGGTAGGATCTCGCTGGCTGTCACAAGAAAACATGCAAGCTCGAATCCAGTAAGACAACGTGAGCAGTGTGCACATTTGTAGGTATATAAGCACAGCAAGGATGAGCCAGGTAATAATCTATGAATCAATAGTCATGAAATGGAATGCTAAAGAACCGTAAAAGACTAAGCTCAAACATGAGCAATTGCAGTTCTAAAGTTCTGAATCGACTCTTATGCTGTTTGATCACATGTAATTAGGCTGCAGGCGATAGGGGAGGGGAGGTATATGTATAATAGAAAACCAATTTTGGTGCCATAGGATCCAATCAAGTATACTGTCACTTAGATTTTATATTTTTTTATGAGGAAAACGGTATCAGATACCATGCAAAGATTTTTGGAAAATGCTGGATTTCAAGTATACTGTTATAAGAGATTTTATTATAGTGTCACCCAAACATATTTACCATCATCGAGTTAAATGATCTAAATTATCATGAAGATGTGAACTCCTTACGCGATTATTAGAGAACACTACAAATTTCAAATAGCTGAGCAATACCGTGACATCCCACAGTAATACTAAGTTTTACCTCGTGGCCATCATAGATGTCAAAGACACCATAGTAGTATTTTATTTGACTGGTGATCTATAGCTTTCTAATGAGCTCAACAGAATAAATAGCTTTTCATAGTTGTTGTCCATTAGAGAAAATCATGTTACCAAGAGAAAATCAAAACTCAAAGGACGCAAATGATTCTTATGCATACCTTGAAATTGAAATGCTCATGACACTGGAACAGAGGTAAGACATCAATGTCATGTGAGCAGAAGGATGCTCTAGCAAATGGAAATAAAAAAATCATACATAAGCCATAGGAAGGCAAACATTATCCCAACTTCTGTCCGTCCAGTCAATAAACAATGGAGGGAAAATTCCTGTTCATCACTATGCAAAAATTCCTAAGAGAAGCAGGAATGCACTTGTGCACACATGAACGCCGAGCAAAGATGCATGATCCTCTCCCTGAGATCTGCTGATTTTCCAACACGAAGAAATAGAAATAACTTTTCGAATGCTGATTAAAAATTGCTGTGGAAAACATATGGAGGCGCTTCCTTCATGAATAATAAGGTGATGCTTCCATCTAGCAAGTTATTTTGTGCAACCTAGATTCCTACAAATATTCACAATGGTACCATCAGAGCCCAAATTTACTAATGCTTAACTGTGCAATGCTTTTCCTTGGATCACTATTTGTCAATCATGTTCAGAGGTCCTGCGACGCTATTTAACTTGCTACCAAGATTTCGATCATAATGCATCTTAACAATCAACCCAACCTTGCCAATCAAATTAAACCCCAGCAATCAGTAGCCGAGTCTCAGAATAACAAGTCACACCAACAGTGCTTCGAAACCATCTATCGATGCCAGTACAACCACTATATGAATTATGTGCATCTGAACTGCAATGACCCAAATTGGGGGGGACGCATCTTGCACACCGAATTGTATGGAGGAAGGAATCAAACCAATCATATCTTGCGGTCGGGGAAATTTAAGAGGTCGAGCGGGACCCGACGACGACTTGACTCGATGTGCTCAATGCCGGAGCGGCCCGGCGGCCGGCCAGCAGCAGCTCCTGAGCGGCAGCCTGCTGTACGAACGCACAGGTACATCAGCCTTCCTCCTCAGCAGCGCCCCCCGCCGCCCGCGTTCTCCCTCTCAACCGTCACCGCCTGCGCACACACAGAACAAGAAATCCCCAACTCCAAGTCATTACCACGCCCAAATCGGCAGCGTCGCCAGCGTCGCCAGGCGGCGGCCCGGGTTCTTCTGTTTGGCGCGGAGGGAGAGGAACGGTGCCGAGATGGCAGTAGCGGCGGCAGCCTTTCTAGGTTGGCGGCGACCTTGGTTGCGTCGGGGGATGAGCGGAAATTTGCCGCGTGGTGGGGAGTTCAGCGCGCAAAATGTGGATCGCAGGCGCCAGGGGGTGGGGGTGGTTCTTGAACGCAAGGCTGGCGTGATTTAGGTCGCAGGGGGCGGGGTTTTGAATCGCTGCGGGAGCAGATCGCAGGGGGAGCGGAATACGGGTTTTTCGGGGGCGGACGACTCTCCCATTCATGAGTTGTAGAGATTCCAAAAATATCAATATGTTCTTGATCTTATTTTTCAATGTTTGTTTCGGGTTTAATCTTTTTCGACTCCCGTGGCATGAGCACTGGTTTCTATTTTGTTGATTTAGACATTCAGTCAATGTAGTTAGTTTCGCCAGCATAAAACTAAGAAGTCTGAAACGTTAAGAAGGGGCAAATCTGATGCTTGGTTTGGAGCCCTTCTGGCCTTCTAAAATGATTTTATGTTGGATCTTGTCAGTAAAGTAGACAGACACTTCTATTTGTTCATTAGCATAAAGGAGGTTCAGCTATTTTATTCAAGCCGTCATGCCTAATTAAAGATGAGTGGATGTTCATTAAAACTTTTTCACCTATGTATCCTGCCTAGTAATATTTTTGTGTTGTGAAGCACCACGGCTCAGCTTCGAAATGCAAGTGGGATGCACTGCAGCGGGCATGTGGAATAGTAAAGTCCATGACTATGATATTGTGGTCACAACTTAGCAAAACTTATGTGACATACTGTGCTTCCATGTGAGGCCAACATTTCAGGCAGTTTGGGAAAATTATTTACAGTACTGGTTACAAACTAGAACAACATTTCAGTTGTCCTGAAATTATTTACCACTCCGGTTGTCAAATGTTGAACATTTAAGATATAACACACTGCACTTTGTGATGCAGTGCACCATGTCGACAATGGTGAAATGTCATTAACCTCCTTCAGAAAGTTCACAGTCAGTTAGTGCAATCATGTTTCGTGGTAGTGCAATCATGTTGTCATAACTATCTTGTTAGAACGACTTCTTGCAAGATAACTCATTATGTGTGGTGTTCAATTGGAGTGAAGTACAGTATAGTTTTAGAGCATTATGTGTCTAGTTTATCTTGTTAGAAGGTTTGGCACTTTGAAAACCAAGTTGGAGTGAAGGTTTGGCACTTTGTGTGATGTTAAACACCAAGTTTCATTCTTTGCACCTTGCAAAAAAAAAAAAAAGTTTCATTCTTTGCATTTCCATGTAAAGTGATCAGGTCAACTTAGCGTTGTACATCAACAAAAAGTTATCTGCCACCAGTTTCCCACGTCAAGGGATAGAAGCTCCCCTAAAAAAACACTAGCAATGTTCCAGGTACTCCAAAGCTTTAAAGATAATAATTACAAGATAAATCAATTCTTAAAGACAATCAATACTATATTGGCCTTTCTCACGGTCACCATTCAACCAATACAATACACTTGTCAACTGTCACAATTTGTTTGCAAATACACTATGAAAGGCCAATATAGCTTGCTTAGGTGACTGTTTCATCAAGAAAATCTGAGCAATCACCAACTCTAAGGAACTCAGTCTACTACAGGAAAAGGAGACCGAGAAAAAACAGATAGAAATG
>JAAXCT010003128.1:0-44040 GCA_012490785.1 Eragrostis nindensis | reverse complement strand
TGTGAGGAACCTGTACTTTAATTGCTCGAAGATTGCCTTGGCATAATGCTCACGCTGGCCCCAAGGTCACACAGTGCGTAGTTGGTGGCGGTTCTTATGCGATAAAATTAAATTCATTAATTCCGCAAGCGCACGGATCACCATTGTAGCATTTCACCTTGGAGTATCCAGGGTTATCGTATTTATATTTCCGCAGGGAGTAGAGCAAAAGAAAGCTGAATAATAGCTATGCATTGGATAATTTGGAGAAAGAAATAATGTATCAACTATACTTGAGACGGGGGTAAGATAGGCATGATAGATATGGGTGGCACACACATCCTCAAATCCAAGGTAATAAAATAAATCGAGTATACATTGGGAGAGCAACGAGATAGAGTTAAGGCTACCTGTAAGTTATCTATTATTTACTTTCTAGCAGTCAAGTCTACAAAAGTTATTTACTCTAGCTAAGCTCATACACATACACAAGTCATGTCGTTTCGGGGCACACACGTGCTAGTTAACGATGAAGCTAGTTCAAACCTAGGGAACCGTATGCTATAATTAAGACCCTGCTGAGTCCAACCCGGAAGTGGTGATTACAGAGACCGGTGCAGCTGTCACATACACTCGCGGCTACCATCCTCCGTGGGGCTGGGTGCCAAACGTGCATAGGCCAAGTTTAAGCGCCATGCTTACAACCTCGCCTAGAGGATCTACTCTGATCAACAAGCAGTCTATCTAAGAATGACTAGCACAGATTTCACACGACGTCATCTCCGACGACGGCACTCTCTCTCGTCTCGCTATTCCAACAATCACGAATCCACAACAAGACTTCTACGAGCACTTACTTAACGAATAAAAAACTAAATAGAAAAGAACTACTAAAAGAAATAAATAAAGATAAAACTATTATATAATAAATAAAATAATATCTCAAGAGTAAGGATACAAAGAACTATACCGAACTCCGAGAATACTCCGGAAGCCCGAGAGAGCTCTCACTCTACTCTACTCTACTCTAACTCCCAAAGCTACTACTCAACTAAACTAAAACACTTGGATGAAGTGTGATGGTGCCAATTGATTCGGAGGCCGAGGGGTCCAATTTATAGCTGTGATGAGGCGGTGGAAGCACCCTGGCCGACTTTGGAGAGGCGGCGGTGACAAAGTCGACCGGCCGGCCTGGGGGGTGGCCGGCCGGCCGTCCCTTCGGTCGGTTGGCCCCGTCTTGCTCCTGGACGCTTCAGATCACTCCCTGAGGCGGTCTGAAGTCGGTTCCTTGCTGAGGTCGGCAGAATTGGATTGAGAGCCAAGTAAAGGCCCAAATGGCCCACCTTCTAGAATGTCGGTGGAATCCTGCCGAACTGGGCTTGAATTGTACGTGAAGATTATTTTCCAGCCCACTGGAGAAAGCCTGGGGCCTGTGGCCACCAGGTGGGGCCGGCCGGCCTAGGGTAGGCGGCCGCCCAGGGAATTTCCCTGACTGGGCCCACTTTTCTCCATTATTCACTCCTGCATCTAAATATTCACCAAAACCTGTGGAGTAGTATTATTCCTAATTACTATGCACAAAATCTTGGTGTTATGTATTTATTTACCGGTAGGGTGGCGGTCAAAACATGGTTTTAACGAACGCCAAGTAGTTGAAGTGGAATCTCTTGATTTATGATTTATTTTGTTTTTATGATTTATGAAAGAAAAACAAGTGCTAGGCCTAGCTAGGATAACGATTGGGATGGCCTCCCCAATCGGAGGGCTCTCATTTTTACGTCTTTGAGCTAGACGTTCTCCATGTCTTTAACTCGTTTGGACCTCGCTCGCTGGAGAATCTGGCGAGGTAGAGGTTCCTTCTTTCTTCCGCCACACCTTGGTTGTCTTCTTGTGTTGGTGTCGGCGACCTTTCTTTAATAGGCGCCTTTGTTGTACTCTCATCGGTTGATACCGTAGCTGCCTTCTTCTTTCTTGAGCGCCTCGCTCTCCTCTTCTTGGGCGATTGTGACTCGCCTACTCCTTCTTGCGGAGGAGTAAGAGGGGCTTGAGATGTGTTAGGTGGCTGAGGCATCCTTCTTGGAGTCCTCCAATATTTTGCTAGCCTTCTTGCATTCTCTCTTTCCAGATAGTCTCTCATATATGCAATGAGCTTGTCTGGCTGTGGCATGGGTGGAGTAATCTCAATCTTCTCCACTCTCCTTGGGTCCTTTCCATATATGACCCGTACTTGCTTGCACTGCTCAACTTTAGGCTTGAAGTTGAACGTTTCTTCCCTGCCGTTGAAGTTCAAGTGGATCTCTCCTGCCCCCACGTCGATGTTGGCGTTAGTGGTGCTCAAGAACGGCCTCCCAAGGATGAGAGGGGGTCTTGACATCTACTTCCATGTCAAGCACAAACAAAGTCGACGGGGACGAAGAAGTTTCTGATCTGTACGGGGACGTCTTCGGCAAATACCAGCAGGATGACGAACGGACTGATCTGCGAGCTGCAAGCACATAGCCGTAGGCGATAATGGACAGTTTATCATATACCGCCTTGGGCATAACGCTCACGCTTGCACCTAAGTCACAAAGCGCTTGAGAGAAGTGCTGGCTGCCAATCGAACACGGGATAGTAGGACATCCTGGATCCTTCTTCTTTTCCGGAAGAATGTTCAGAATGGCTGCGCTGCACTCTTCTGTAAGCTTCACTACCTCCATTGCTGGAATGGGGCGCTTGTTTGTTGAGGATGTCCCGAAAATACCTAGTGTAAGTAGGTACCTGCATGGCATCAAGCAGCGGAATATGCACATATATATGTCGGATAGCCTCAACAAATTTATCAAAGCGCTCATCCACAGTGAGCTTCTTCCTGCGGTCGGGATAAGGCAAGCCTGTAGTGTCAAAATACTCATGAGGTGCTGCCTTAGGTGGAGCTTGCTCAACGGGAGGATCTTCGTTGGTTGGTTCCTCCTCGGAGCTCTCCTTCTCGGCGTCTTCCTCTTCAGGGACCTTCTTTTCTGGAACCTTTTTACCGGCCTTCTCTTTGGGGGCTGCATTTGGTGTCTTTCTCTCTGCACCTTGGGGGTATGGTGGGTCCACAGTACCTCTTCCTCCCCTGGTGGTGATAGCACTAACACTCTCCTTCGTACGAGGAGTCTGCACAGCTGAAGTATTTGCGCAATTTGTGTTTCTAGCATCTTGTTATGGCTTAGCTGATTCTGCAGAGCAGTGCTGAACGACTCTAGTTTGGCATCTATGCTCTCTAAAGCCTTGTCGGTAATAAGAAACTTCTTACTAATGCTATCATTGATCTTGACCTGGCCGAGAACTAGATCCTTGATAGAGGGCTCATAACGGGAAAGATTACCATTGTTACCTCCCTGATTCTTGTTGAAGGAGAGGTCGGGCCTGGAATTTCAGCCGTAGTTGTTCTGGGAGCGGTACCCATTGCCATTGTTGAGCAAATTGCATTCCTCTCTCGTATTCGGGCAATTGATGCCCATATGCCCAGTGCTGCCGCATTCTTCACATGTCATGCGGGAATCCGCAACATGCAGGTCCTGCGGAGACTCCACCTTGCGGAGTAGCTGATCGAGCTTGATGGCGAGCATGTCCATCGTCTCCACTTGGTGTACTCCACGGGTCTTGGTGCTCGCCGCTTGGCGTTCACCATGAGTCTGGTTAGCCGCCACCTCTCAATCAACTTCTTAGCGTTCTTCACGCTAAGGGAGAAGAAGGAGCCGCCTGCTGCGGCGTCGAGGTGCTCTCGAGCGGACGGCCTCAAACCGTGGTAGAAACTCTGTATGAGGAGCCATTCTTCCATGCCATGGTGTGGGCATGAGAGAACGTACTCCTGCATCTGTCCCAAGCTTTCCGCGGTCGACTCATCTGCGAGCTGTTGGAAGCCCGATATCTTGTTCCGCAGGGCAGTCGTCTTGCCCGGCGGGAAGAACTTGGCGAGGAAGGCATTGGAGCATGCCGTCCACGTGTCGAGGGACTCTTGGTTCGCGTAGAACCACTGGAGAGCCTTCCCCAACAGAGAGAATGGGAAAAGCTGTAGTCGGATGGCGTCCTGAGGTGCATCCTTTATGACGAAAGTGTTGCACGTCATCAGGAACCTTTGGAGGTGAGCATTTGCATCCTCCGACGGCTTCCCACAGAAAGGACTGGCCAAGATCATGTTGATCAAGGCTGGCTTAAGCTCATAGTCCTTGTTGGTGATGCGCGGGTTGGGTCCCACGTGGATGTTCTCCGTAGTTGGCGCGGAGAAGTCATTGATCGTCTTCTCAACAACGGGGTCGGCCATGGTGTTGTTCGTTGAGGAGGCCCTGACAACCGGTGGAGGAGACGATTCGAGAGCCAGAGCGTTCTTGCGGATCTGTTTGGTGAGTTTTGCTCGAACTTTCCTCAAGAACTACTCTGGATCTGAGTGGAAGTTTTCTGGTAGGTCGAAACCAGACATGCACAGTCCTGTTTCAAATTTCCACAAGAAGAAAAACCAGGACAAGGGTAAGCCCGCAAAAGTAAGTGATAATTATTCTTCTCACAAACTTCAATGCATTTATTCAGTTCCTAGCTGCTACTTCCCGGCAACGCGCCAGAAATGCTTGTTGGCGGTTCTTATGCGATAAAAATTAAATTCATTAATTCCGCAAGCGCACGGATCACCATTGTAGCATTCACCTTGGAGTTTCCAGGGTTATCGTATTTATATTTCCGCAGGGAAGTAGAGCAAAAGAAAGCTGAATAATAGCTATGCATTGGATAATTTGGAGAAAGAAATAATGTATCAACTATACTTGAGACGGGGTAAGATAGGCATGATAGATATGGGTGGCACACACATCCTCAATCCAAGGTAATAAAATAAATCGTAGTATACATTTGGGAGAGCAACGAGATAGAGTTAAGGCTACCTGTATGTTTATCTATTATTTACTTTTCTAGCAGTCAAGTCTACAAAGATTATTTACTCTAGCTAAGCTCATACACATACAAGTCATGTCGTTTCGGGGCACACACGTGCTAGGTTAACCGATGAAGCTAGTTCAAACCTAGGGAACCGTATGCTATAATTAAGACCCTGCTGAGTCCAACCCGGACGTGGTGGATTACAGAGACCGGTGCAGCTGTCACATACACTCGCGGCTACCATCCTCCGTGGGGCTGGGTGCCAAACGTGCATAGGCCAAGTTCTAAGCGCCATGCTTACAACCCGCCTAGAGGATCTACTCTTGATCAACAGAGCAGTCCTATCTAAGAATGAACTAGCACAGATTTCACACGACGTCATCTCCGACGACGGCACTCTCTCGTTCTCGCTATTCCAACAATCACGAATCCCACAACAAGACTTCTACGAGCACTTACTTAACGAATAAATAAACTAAATAGAAAAGAACAACTGAAAGAAATAAATAAAGATAAAACTAATTATATAATAAATAAAATAATATCTCAAGAGCAAGGATACAAAGAACTATACCGAACTCCGAGAATACTCCGGAAGCCCGAGAGAGCTCTCACTCTACTCTACTCTACTCTAACTCCCAAAGCTACTACTCAACTAAACTAATGAACACTTGGATGAAGTGTGATGGTGCCAATTGATTCGGAGGCCGAGGGGTCCAATTTATAGCTTGTGAAGGCGGTGGAAGCACCCTGGCCGACTTTGGAGAGGCGGCGGCGACAAAGTCGACCGGCCGGCCTAGGGGGGTGGCCGGCCGGCCGTCCCTTCGGTCGGTTGGCACCGTCTTGCTCCTGGACGCTTCAGATCACTCCCTGAAGGCGGTCTGAAGGTCGGTTCCTTGCTGAGGTCGGCAGAATTGGATTGAGAGCCAAGTAAAGGCCCAAATGGCCCACCTTCTAGAATGTCGGTGGAATCCTGCCGAGCTGGGCTTGAATTGTACGTTGAAGATTATTTTCCAGCCCACTGGAGAAAGCCTGGGGCCTGTGGCCACCAGGTGGGGCCGGCCGGCCTAGGGTGGGCCGGCCGGCCAGGGAATTTCCCTGACTGGGCCCACTTTTCTCCATTATTCACTCCTGCATCTAAATATTCACCAAAACCTGTGGAGTAGTATTATTCCTAACTACTATGCACAAAATCTTGGTGTTATGTATTTATTACCGGTAGGGTGGCGGTCAAAACATGGTTTAACGACCGCCAACAGTAGTTGAAGTGGAATCTCTTGATTGCACAAGAGATTACTGGAAAGCCTGGATCAGTTTTTATTGTAAAAGGTTCTCCTCTTATTTGCCTGTTCTCCCCTGCATGGTTAGTCCTACGAGAGAACATTTCTCCTCTCGTAGCGATAACATTAACTTTTTCAATGGGAGATTCTGGTTGCCCAGGAATCTGTCCAGAAGTAGCAGAAGGAACAAGAGCAGCAAGCTGAGCTATCTGAGTTTCTATCATTTTATTAAAGCTCAACTGATTTTTGAAAGCAGAAGAAAGACCTTCTATTTTTGAATTTAAAACTCTCTAAACTTTGATCATTGGCAGCAAGCTTTTGTTGATTGATTCGTTGATTTTAGCTTGGCCGTAACCAAATCTTTCAAAGAAGGCTGATTATTATTAAAACCAGAGAAATTGTTACCTCCTTGATAAGATTGGCGGTTTTGGTTAAAACCTTGACCTCCACTTGGACGATACCCATTGTTGTTGTTCATGTAGAATGCTTCTTCATGGGTATGGTTGGGGCAATCCTCCCCCATATGGCCAGTGTTGCCACATTCCTCACACGTAATGCGTGAGTCAAGTGAACGAACACTACCAAGCGTGTTGAAGTCGTCCAAGCGCTTCATGACGAGGTCGAGCTTGGCGGACAATAAGTCCACCTCCTTGATAGGGTGTACGCGTTTAGGGCGTGGTTGGAGACATTCATCGCTCCACCCTTGATTAGAGACCATCTTCTCAATAAGTTCTTTGGCTTGAGCAACGGTCATCGAGAAGAAGGCTCCTCCAGCAGTGGCATCCATATGACCACGGGTTGTTGGTGTCAACCCGTTGTAGAAATGTTGAAGAATGAGCCATTCTTCCATCCCGTGGTGTGGGCAGGCGGATATGTAATCTTGGAGCCTATCCCACGCCTCGACGATGGTTTCATTGTTGGCTTGCTGGAAGCTTGAAATTCTTCCACGAAGGGCATTGGTTTTGCCCAACGGGAAAAACTTTGCGAGGAACGCGGTAGAACAGCGGTCCCAAGTGTCAATGCTGGCACGATTGGCATAGAACCATTGTTTTGCCTTCCCAAGAAGGGAGAGGGGAAACAAACGAAGTCGGATGGCATCTTGGTTGACTCCGGCGGTTGCCGATGTGTTGCATATCTCAAGGAATTGCTGGAGATGAGTGTTGGCGTCCTCCGTGGCCTTTCCACAAAAGGGAATGGCCTGCACCATAGTGATTAGGCTTGATTTGACTTCAAACCCTGCGTCACCGGTGTTGACATTGGGCCCAACGGGAACATTGGCAACGGAGGGAGCAGAGTATTCACGGAGGGTCCTTTGATCAGCCATGTCAATAAGTGTTGATGGTGCGGATGATGTGGGTTCGTCTGTCGGGAGTGTTGCTTGTGAGGAGAGTCGACGCGGGGTCGGACTTTCCTTACAAGCGACTCTGGATTGTCAACGAAGTTTTCCGGCAAGTTGAATCCACACATACACTATCCTGTTTTCACATCAAAGAGAGAAAACAGATCAAGGTTAGCCTGCAATGGAAATGGTTACATCACATCAAGTGTAATCATGAGTAATCATGTATACACTGTCAACAATTGTCTTCCCCGGCAACGGCGCCAGAAATGCTTGTTGGTATTTCTTACACCAAACAGAAAACACCACCTTAGGCTGGTTAGGCCTAGAGTGAATATTCCCGGTTCGGCGCCAGAAATACCTGGGGTTAAGTTACTTGCTTCGGATACATAATAATCCACAACTGGCAACGAGTGCTAGAAATGTATTATTAGTATTTAATCATAAAAGATAATCCGCAAGCGCACGGATAACCCGTTGTAGCATTTCACCCGAGAGTATTCCAGGGTATCGTTATTTATATTTTCCCAAAGGAAGACGTAGTTGACAAGTGTGTACTTATACTCATGGTGTTACAAATGATAGATCATAACCAATATCCAAATGCAGGGGTAAGGCAGTAAATGGATAGAGGATAGTGCGACACACACAGCAGGCATTTCCACTCTCTGATAAAAGGCGAGAGGCGGCTCTAAGCTAGACTAAGGTTAAGTAAGAAGAACTGCTGCTCCTAATGTACATCGTCAAGTAGCGTGCGTAGCATCTACCTATAGCCTAAGCTGCACACAAGCCAAGACTAAGCTATTCTACTGCCAAGCCATCATCGGGAGATCCAGCGATCAGAGTCTGCCCCAATCTCCGGACATTTCATATATACTCCTACGCCATACCCGAACGTGGAGGATTACAAGGGACGGACATGGCTGTCACCACCTGCCGCCTACCTCTACAAACCGTGGGGCACGAACACGCATCCAAGGGTGGAAAGGAAGCCCTAGCACCATGCTAGCGTAACTAACCACAACTCTAGATCCCTCGAGGCACCTAGCAAGGCGATAACCTAGAGCACTCTTGCAAGACAATAGACCCGATGACTAAGCAAAAGGAACAACTAGATCCAGCGAGCGATTACTTAGACAAAGGATCAAAGCTAGCACTACGTTAAGCATAGGCGTTCGTCGCTCAAGAACGAGCGACGAACGATGAACGATGAAGAACGATCATCGTTAACCGATGATCGAGTATGAACGAACGACGAACGAACGATGAACGATCATGAACGAACATCGATGAATGATGAACGAACGATGAACGAACATGAACGAACGAAGAACGTTCATCCAAGATCAAGGATGAACGATGAACTAGCATAAGCACATAACTACTACAAGAACGATGATATTCCATTGATAAAGAAATAAGTCTTACAAAGAGAGTAAAAGGATACAAGGGAATTTACCCCAAAACTCTCCAAGGGACTTAGGAGCCAAAAGGGCAGCCCACTACTCAGCCTAAGCCTAACTAGAGAGCCCCTAGCTCTGGATGTGTGGAGGAGGGAATGAGCCTCTTGTGTTGTGTGTTTTCTAAGGGGAGGGGGTACCCCTTTATTTATAGCCCTCCAAAGGCGGTGGAATTGAGGCGGTTCCTTAGGTCGGTGGCATTGATTGCAGGTGGAACCGACCTCCTGAAGTCGGTTGCAAACCGCCATAAGAAGATGGACCCAGGGGGGCCACCTGGCAGGTCGGCCGACCTAGGTATTGGGGTCGGCCGACCTGGCCCTGGCCCCCCCTGGGCTGGGCTTTGGCAGGTTGCCTCCCCTCGGCCTTTAGGCCTCTTTTCCAGGTGCGTGGCCTCAGTTGATATTCTGGTAGGTTCTGGGCCTTTAATCCTTGAATTATATTCCCGCGGCGAGCGTCGTTTGGTGGGAGTGTTGGAATCGTCGCCTTGGGCCTTGTTTACACCTGGAAATCCCTGTTTTCCACCTGCACATCCAAATCTAGAGGTACACGTGGAAATAGGTTATTTGATAACAAAATGCAAGTAACAAGTGTTAGTTCTTCCTTATTTATAGAGCTAATTGACGGTCAAAAACTGGGTCTAAGGACCGTCAACACTCTGCATTTGGATATTGGTTATGATCTATCATTTGTAACACCATGAGTATAAGTACACACTTGTCAACTACGTCTTCCTTTGGGAAAATATAAATAACGATACACTGAAATACTCTCGGGTGAAATGCTACAACGGGTTATCCATGCGCTTGCGGATTATCTTTTATGATTAAATACTAATAATACATTTCTGGCACTCGTTGCCAGTTGTGGATTATTATGTATCCGAAGCAAGTAACTTAACCCCAGGTATTTCTGGCGCCGACCGGGAATATTCACTCTAGGCCTAACCAGCCTAAGGTGGTGTTTTCTGTTTGGTGTAAGAAATACCAACAAAAAGCGAGAAGGCCAAGCCGTGCGAGTGGTAGAGATCGAATAAGCTTCTTCACAACATGCTTGTGCATAATAGAAGGATATCCCCTTGTCATGAGTTCCTTGCAAGAACATACAAGCGAGAGGCAAAGTTAGTGATATCCTCATTATCATCCAAGACAAGCTCATCATACTCATCACGAACATCATAGTAGGAAATGCCATTAAGCACACAATCATAAGGCTCAATCAATGTAGAGGCGATGGAAGTGTTAGAAACGTCATCATGAGTGGACTCCATTTTCCCACACGCAATCCCGGTCACGACTCAAGGCGGTAAAGCCCTAATAATGAGCACTTGGCTCTGATACCACTTGTAAGGATCGTGTGACCGAGAGGGGGGGTGAATCGGTGCACTCTAGAATCTATTTCCAAACACTAACACCCAAGCAACTCCTAGCGAGTAGTTCTAGTATCAAGGTAAAGCACACTAGGGAGTATCCTTAACCTATATAGCTAGTGGATATAGATAACACAAGCACACCACACTAGCAACCTAGCACAAGATATGTAAAGCGGAAGACTTAAGCTAGGCAAGGCAAGGCAACACGATAACTAGAGAACAAGGCAACCTAGATACTAGGCACACTAAGAAGAGTCCTTAGAGCAACTAGATAGGCTATAACAAGTAAGCACACGAGCAAGGCAAACAAGCAATACTAAAGAAGCTAGTAGGTACCAAGGTAAACACACAAGCAAGATAAGAGCACAACTCAAGTACTACAAGCAATCATATATAGTGCGATAAGTAAATGCGAGTAGTAAAGGAGAAGGGATAGAGAATGCTCATGATGTTTTCCCGTGGTCTCGGAAGGATGGCGCCTTCCCCTACTCCACGTTGGGTCACTCCCGTCGGAGTCTCGACCCCGTCCCTCCGCTCGAAGGCGATCCCTCCTAGAGCACACTTCACCCTCCGAGTGAAGTCGCGGGCACGTCCCGCCGGGCTCGATCCCGGGTACTCTTCCGGAGGTAAGGCTCCGCACTTGATGCGTGCCAAAGGGCGCTCCACTAGTGATGCTTCTTTCGCACGGGAAGCTCCAAGACCGTGTACAAACTTGTGTCGACTTCCACAATCTCCTTGGACAGCTCAACACCGACGCCTAACCGGTCTAGGCCTTGCCATAGACCAAGAGTAACAGCCCTAGATAACTCTCTCAAGCCCACGCCAGCCTAGAGATCAAATGATGCAACTTGTTACTCTCTCAAGCACTAGGATCACTCCAAATCCTTCTCAAGTGCTTCACACTTCTCCCTCTTGGCTTCTTGGCAGCACCTCACCTCTTTCCTGGGTCCAAGAGCACCTCAAAGAGGTAAACAACCGACTATATATAGGCTACCAACCTCAAACTAGCCGTTGTCCAAAAGTGCCCAGTCTGCGTGTTGACCGTACAATAGACCGTACTGTCCGGTCTCCATTCTGACCGTATTGTCCGGTCTTCACCAGACCGGCATCCAGAGAGTGCTGCTCCTCATCTCAAAGTAGACCGTATTGTACGGTCTCTAGGACCGTACTGTCCGGTCTCCACTTCTTCTTCAGCCAACAGAAACTTCTCCTTCTCTGTTGCTCTTCACCTGTAAGACCGTACCGTCCGGTCCCTGACCGTACCGTCCGGTCAACTGTCCGGTCTTCATTCTTCAACTTCCAGAAACTTCAGCTTCTCTGTCTGGAAAACTCAATAGAGACCGTACTGTCCGGTCCCTAGGACCGTACTGTCCGGTCAACTGTCCGGTCTCCATTTCTCTACTTCCAGAAACTTCAGCCTTTCTGTCTGGATTTCCACTGTAGACCGTATTGTACGGTCTCCATGACCGTACTGTCCGGTCTCTTCTGACTTCGCAGCTTCGATCTTCTTCTTGATCCTTTCTTCAAAACTTGATCTTCTTGGTTCCTTCAACCCTCTTCTGCCACCCTAGCCCCTGAGAGACTCACCATGCATCCAATGATCTCTATAACTAGTGTGCACTAAGAGAACCACCTCGAACCCTCTTGATAGTCTGGTTTTTCCTATGGACTCAAGCTAACATCTAACCAAGCAACACTCGCTTGGATCTAGCATGTCCTTAGCCTTGATCCATATCTTCTCCGCGACTCCATCAAGACCGTTCTTGTGTCGATGAAGGCAACCAATCATCCTTTTCATTAAGTTCATTGGTGTGTTGGCGTTCACCACCAACGGACGGAGCTTTCTTCATACGTGACCTATAAGATCTCACAAAGAGTGTTAGTCACATTCATGGTTCTCATCCTATCACCAAACATTCATACCTTGGGGTTTCCCTAGCTCCAATGGTCATGAAGCTTACAACAGGGTATGCGCCGCGTATGTGTGTCCTGTTTTAATTCTTTTTCTAGATTTAGAAAGGATTGACCAAGTTGTGGTCAAGTAGGAGTAGTGCTTGTTTCCAAGTCGGTTGCCTCGGGTGTATAAATATAAACCCAGGTGCTTGTAAAAGATAATCAATCAATACCATCAACTTTCGGCGCATCGCCACAATTTCTCGACGAAATCTCCGTCGACATAGGCGTCCATCGGGGCTCCGGTTTCGACTTGGATTTGTCAGGTAAGCGCATCGATCTTGTTATGTCGACTTGTCTATGATTAAGATTGATGTGGCTGCTAGTTATCCGGTAATTTAGATCAATCTAGGGTTTACATTATGCATCGATGACTTGAAATTGTTTAAGACCTAGTCCAGTTCTTTGTTACGGTTAGTTGACTTGTCCTAGCCGTGACCTTGTTTGCCGATTGCTGATGTCGATTTCCTAATTGATCTAGTTATTCGAGTCACGGTTAAGGTGCTTAGTCAATTAGATCTGCTCTTGGTGATTGGGTAGGCAGTTTGACTTGTCCTGTCTGCTTCGCTTAGTTGACGTGTCCTCGGCGAAACAGTTGCTAAGAGTTAGATTTAATTTACTGAGTACCTGGGACTAATAGTTGCCGATTATACTTGTACCTGTCGATTGTGTAGAACAGTTTGACGTGTCCTGTTTTACTTCACTTAGTTGACGTGTCTTCGGTGAAGCGATCGTCAGATTATGGGTATAATAAGTGGCTATTGGTTTAATCGTTCTTTCGGGGTGTTTAGCCGATTGCTTACCACGTTCAGATCTATGCTTGTATGCCTTTAAGTGTTTTATGGTTACTGTTCAAGTAGAAGTCTGAACCCTTTTTGTCGATGCCGATTTACTTTACTATAATACTGCCGATAGATTTTACCGATTACATGCTTTGCCGATTGCCGATTCTGATGCATGTCTGCTTTATTTATCGCGCGAGTATTTACTATTGCGACATGTCGATTCGTTTCTAGCCGACAGCCGAGTACTTATTTTATTATCTTTTATTCATTAACATCGGCTGCGGTTACGCATCGGCCTGTCTGGGGCCGATAGCCCAGGAATTTTACACGCTTTCTTGTCTTTGTCGATTTGCAGGGAAAATCGACTGGCACGCTCCGGAATTCACCGCGTTCCAAGTTTTGGTCCTGAACAGAGTGAAGCAAATCTCTCAGGCCACGTGTGCAAGCGGGTAGAACACACATTTTACCGTCAACACGATGAACCTTGCATCTCGGTTCTTGCCGCCGTACATCTCGCAGATGTTCCTTGACGGACGACTTCAGCAAAGGACCTGCCTGGGCGCCCCTTCCCAAGCCATCGAACAGACTGTTGGGCCCTGAGCCCGTTTGCTGGATCTGCAGCTCCGAAAGTTGAGTGAGCAGGGCAAGTACGACCCTCGAGCGGCGACTCTGCTTCCTCTATCAATCTCGTCCTCTCGCTGCAAGGGAGCTTCGATGCAGTCGCTTCATCCCCCAAGATCCTCCGCAGTCAGCGAGCGCCTGTTTCTTGAGCTCTTCTCTAGCCGAAATCCCTCAACTCTCCCGTAGATCTGATACTCTGATGTGGATGCGGACTGGTTTGGGTGATGGGTGCTGGGATTTGGGGTTGATTTTGATGGATTTTTGGTGGCGGCGTCGGCTGGTTCGCCATGCGCGTCGCCAGGTGACCGTTGGGACATGGCCTCTCCCGATGTCTCACGGACTGTGAAGCAATGTTAGATATGCGAAAAAGTGGATCGTGGCGAGCGCGCGCTTGTTCGGCCATGGTCGACTCGTTGGTTCCAGCAGAGGAGAAAACAGAGCAAGGAAAGGAACGCGTCGGGAGTGTGGCGGCGGCCACCCTCACCCTGACTGACCACTGCATTCCCGCATGAAACGCAATAATCGCGCCATTCGGTGCTGTTTGAAATGGCGACCACTCCTGGGTCCTGATGGTCGTCCTTTTTGATTCGTGGTGAGTCGTCCAGTGCTCCGTGCCGTGGACGGTGCATGGGATTGATTCTGCGGAACTGCGTCCATGCGCCATCTCATGGGGGCACCTCAATGCAAGCATGTCCCTGTCTGCCGCCATGACCTCCAGGACCTGTGACGGCGAGGTCGTTGAGGTGCTCGTCAGCAGGCGGCGCGCCGGCCTCGTCCCTGTTCCGGTGGAATGTGTGAGCACGACGTCGAATGTGGCGGAGCTCGACAGCGATAGCGTTGCGTGTTCATTTGATGGGCAGCTCTGAAATTGATTCCCACCTGTGCATGCGACTTTATGTTATTTTAACTGTGTGGGACCTAACCAGTTAAAGGAAAGCAGCTTCTACCCGGAACCAGCTCAGCTTCTCACCGCAATCGGCTTCTACGTACGTTCTTTGACTGCTCATTCTTCCTCCATACTTCTCCGGGGAGTTTGACATGATTGCAACGCACTCCAATCTCCAAGGGTTGCTGATGAAGGAGGGTCATGAGGAGACTCCCGACAAGGCGACAACTCCCATGTCGATGAGTGGCCGTAGTAGCTGAGCAGGTGAAAGGCATCTTATTGGACTTCAGGTCATCGGGGACACATCAACCTCGATCTTCCGTCCAAAAGTACCATCTGGTGAACAACCTATTCCCAATACCTCTCATACCTACCGATGGAGATCGAGTGATCTGCCACATACTAAGAATACATGGTATATATCATCTCCTAACTCGAGTACCTTTGGAGCTCCATAATGCTCGCATGTTCTTTTTGTGGTGAAATTGGATTGCGTATTGGTGACATCTCCGTTCATATATAGCCGGTGCAGTCATAGTTTTCCAATTCTTGTTCTTTCCTTTTGTTTATTGTGTCATTCTTCAATGGAGAACATTGTACATGTGATGTCTTGTACTGTGCAATACACATTGCTATAATGCAATGGTGGGTGGATTAAAATTTAAAACTCCTATCAGGAACTGAAAAAGTTTTGCCTACTTTCATCTTTAGATCCATTACCATTTGATATAGTCATCCGGTGACTTCCCTAGGGCCATATTGGAGCTAGGTTCAAGGGTTTTTGGTCCGATATATATCGGTGAACCCTGGCTGAACATGTCAAGACAATTTCAAGTGTGCCTTGCAGCTTGTGAATACTTTTCATCCAATAAAAGCAAATCAAAACATTCATTCAAACTCTGACACAAGCCGCACAACCATATACTCTAAAAGCTGCACCAGTGGTGTCACTATTGTCTAAGGGAACTATGAGACGGATTGGGGATTAGTAGAAGTTGAGGGACTAGGTGATCTGCAGCCAAAATATCGCAAAATATTGCAGCTTGTGGACCATGAACTTGTTCTGCACATCTTGCCGTAATTTGCATAGCACTACACATGTAAAGTTAGGACAAAAAAGACTGAAACGAAAAAAACTTTGATTCCATTTGTTCAGACTACAAAACTGAAATGGAAGATTCAGGAGAGAAATGAAATTTTCGGACATGGTCGACTGATTGTTTCCAGCAGAGGAGAAAACAGAGCTTGCGGGAGCACGGCCAGTGGCCTCCATTCCGGGCACGTACCGCGGCGCACCTCAGGGGACTGCATTGTGCCATAGCCCCTCCCGACGAGCAAGGAAACTGACGGAGACATGCGTGGTGGCGCCTCGGTACTCTGGCTTCGTGGTGCCCGGTGCAGCAATATACTACTCATTGGAATACATTCAACAGCATGCAGTGCAGGTTCAGGTGTTTGATATCTCAGAACATGCGATCCTCAAAGGGCATGCCGGCACTGTCGCGGAGCAAATATCGACAGTCCGTGCGTGCTTCAGATCATCTGACAGCAGTGCCATTTGGGTTAATCTGTTAGCACTCTGGAGTGAGTGAACTCGCTGGCTGTCGAGGTTTTAGGGCCTCGATAGATTATAATGGGTAGCGAAGGAACCAAGAATACGATGGTGAACACGTGACACAGGGTTTAGACAGGTTCGGGCCTCCCGGAGGATAATAACCCTACGTCCTGTATGTCGTGGTATTGTGTATGTATGTTTGAGAGGGAACCCCTGCCCGCCTTATATATCCGGGGGAACAGGGTTACATGGAAAGTATCCTAGTCGGTTACAACTAGGAATTACTTGGAGTACAAGACAAGAGTCCTGATCTATCCTGCCGACTAGCCGCACCTTCCTTTTAGAGTCATGGGCTACTCGGTTTCTTCTGGGCCGGACCGACTACCCTTGTCAGGTTACTCGGCCCTGCTGGTCATGAGGGTACCCGGGGGTCATGGTAACGACAGTAGCCCCCAAGTGCTTTTTGATTGATCTTGATTGCTTCCCGACTAGGCTTCTCTCCATGTACGAGTGGATCTTCAGGTTGACTGATGAATTAAAAAGGACTTAACCTGAATCAAGCTTGTTGTAAATTGAGATACCTGGCCCCGAGTGACTCAGGGACAGCAGGGCCTTAAATTAGGCATATTACCGATTAACACCCAATACTGAACTGAGTCAAAGAATTGGATGAATCAGAAAAATAATGGCCGACTCAGTCGGTTGTAGCCTCATAAGGGATCCATAAAGGAATTTGCATAAAAAGCCAGTTCTCAGAACTGACAAGATCCATAAAGGAATTTACGATGAATGCACGTAAGTGCATCATATAGATGTAACCCCCGAGTGTCGGTGTATTGGGAACCAGGGTCCCCACTCCCCCGGTCAAAAGGCCGGCCCGAGTCCGTCTTGGGCCGGGAAAGGCAGCCGTGCGCCAAGTGGGCCGAGGCGGCCCAGCAGGCTGGCACGGAGCACTGGGCTCCCGGATGGCTCGCGGCCGCGAGCCACCCGACGTTGCCACGTGGCTACGCCCTGACGCTTCGCGACCCACTGCGGGGCGCGGATAAGGGCAGGGTCCCGCGAGCCTGTGGCAGCCTGGCGCGTGGAGACGGTTGTTCGCGGGCCTTAATGGCGCCGCAGCGCGACGGGACGTCCCGGGATTTCGTGCGGCTACAGTGCGCGCGGATCCGGGGCGCGGGGATTCCTCGCGAAAGAGGTCCCACCTGCCAGCGACAGCCCGCGCGGCCGCGCGGGCGGGTCGCTGGACTTCAATGCGCGTGCGCGCCACGTAGGGCCGCGACTGATGGACGTGACCCAACCGGTCGTAGCCCTGAAGCGTACTGTTCGGCCGGCAGGGGGCGTGGGCTGACGAGCGCCGCCTGCCACCGTACGATGCGTCACGCGGATCGAGGGGCCATCTGGTGCATCTGGTCTTCTCTCTGCGCCTCGCCGTCCCGGCTGCTGCGCGCGTGATGTACGAACGACAAGACAGGACGGCTAAAGTCACCGAAGCGATGAAGACAGAGCGAGTGAAGCCCGCCGACGATGGATTGAACGCCCGGGATCTCGGGCGGAGAAGGGCTGCCAACCGGCGCCCTCTTAACGGCCCATGTAACGGGTCTGGCCTCACCTTGCACTATAAAAGGGAGTGCCTTGTACATGAAACCAACACACAACACTTGAGCAATACCAGACAAGCAGGACGTAGGTTTTACACCTCCGGGTGGCCCGAACCTGGGTAAACGCTTGTGTCCCCTTCTCTTTCGATCGCGATTCCCAGCACTTAGAACCTTTCGCTCCCCTCCGAATCTCAAAGGGAGGCCGTGCTAGGCCCCCATTTGCCGTGGTTTCCACACCTCGACACCGAGTTACTGTGCAATTCGTAGAATTGGACAGAAACTCAAAGCAAGCACGAACCAAGATATACTGTCCTGATCCGAGTGAATAAGTGCATCATATAGATGTGACGAAAAATTGCATCCATAAGATGTTGAACTCCCGATCTCTTGTGCACAGGACTGCTTAAACAATCGATCAAGGTGAGTCTTAGCCAAGAATTTGTCATTCCGGACTAGTAGTCTAGGTCCATCTGTCACAGCTCAGCCGAGGATGATTACAACCCGTATTTTTATATATGGATGCGCGCCAGCGCATCTATATATATAGATGTAGCCCCCGAGCTTCAGCTTAATTGAGGCAATTAAGTTGAAAGTCAAGGAAATTTCTAGGTAATCATCCAACAAAAAGTCAAAGACGAAGCAACCCGTGTGCCTAGCATGGAGCCGAATTAATCTGATGGAACTCACGCAAGTGAGTCCATATAGACTAGCCCCCGAGTCTGTGGACAATTAGCATAATTGTGTACAGACTCCAAGAAGAGAAAGTCATGAAGTATATAAGATGAAGCCATAAAGGCCTGGCCAATAAACGGCCGAGTAATTGTCCGCCAATGATGCTGCGTCAATGTTGTTATTCTTCTGCTGTACTCATCTTGAAAGTGAATAATACTGGCCGAGTGATGGAAGGCCGACTAAAACAACCTGTAGGTACAGGTCTGACCTGTGAGACCCAAGTGAGACTAAAAAATCTTGAATATTAAAGATGAAGTCGTGCCACTGTTGTTGTAGATGTGTCCGACTGGATAGTCACGGACTGAATATGTGCAGCCAAGTGAAAAATAAATTGCCGACTAATCTCTGTTGCCCGGGATAATAGCCGGGTAATTGTTGCCGCGTTATATGCGCCGAGTAATAACTCTAGGCGATACTCTGCGAAGCATATATGTGAGTTGACTGAACCAGCTGTGACTTTTTGCCTGATCTTGTCTGATGAAGCCTTGTACTCTGGTAAGGGTGATCACTTGTGTAATAACAGCGACACACATGTGACCAGACTAGAATAAAATATTCATCTCCAAATATTCTATTGCCGTCGATGCCTTCATTGATTGAACCTCCGTAGCCTCAATCAGTTGAGTTCCGTTGCTGAGTCTTGTCGTTGTTGATGGTCAATAGTTCCATGCATAACACAGACATGCTCATATTGACGTGGCCTCGTAATTGATCTTGGCATTGCGTTTGCTCATGCGATTCGTAGACCTGCGAGCAGCCCCAGCCGCGTAGCGAGGTAATAGCGCACGATGCCAAGACGAACAACGCCGGCGCAAGACAAGTTTTGTCGTGAGCTCCGGCAGCGGCGACCATGCGCGCTCTGGACGCGGCGGCGTGGCACGCCGCGACACAGCGAGGTAAACTCCAGCTATGATGGTAGAGGCAAGCTCCGCATGTGGAAGTGTAAAGCGGCTCCAACCATAATGATGGTGCAGTATAGCTCGACATCAACATGTGTGTTGGCTGAGTAATCATGACAACTTGCTCGGGACAATAGCCGAGTGATGATAGATGTAGCCAGGTTGGCCTTTGGCACTGTAGCAATTGACGTGCCTCAGTGATCTTCAATAAAATTTCTCTGCCTGAGCAGGTATAGCTGTGGTAGCTGAACAGTAGTAGCCGAGTGCGTTGTGCACCTTCCCGAGTGCTATTGTATGAGCCGGGAGTCTGTAGAAGACTTGTAGAAATCCTTGAGAGTAGCAATTCCCGAGTGGCGTCAAGCCCCCGAGCGTAGAAAATACGCTCATGAACTCGAAGAAACTTGTGTGATGAATCCATGTGTAGAGAAAACAAAATAACAGATTATGTAGTAATCTGTAAAAATATCAAGTATATGACCGTAAAAACAGGGTTGTTCTAATCATCATAATTTGATAGTGTGAAGCGGCTCAGCCGTTCTTTTCAACTCTGATAACCAAGTATTGTCCTATGTTTATGCACTCTTAGAACTTAGCCGGACCTATATGACGTGGGACACTGGGTCAGCGCACGTTTAGGGAGACGACGGCGTCAGTTAGAGCTTCACAATCGGAATTACTATGGCATACAGAAGTCTACAAGATTGACATAAGTCGTAAGATTAAATGAAGATGAGTGTTCGTCAAGTGAGCCTCTATGACTGTTTTCAGAGACCGATTGCCGCCTTATGTTTATGCACTCTCAGTCGGAGCTTCACAATCAGGACAAGCAAGGCTTACTTAGTCGGCAAGAGATACTCGAGACATAACTCATAAGGTTAATACAGCCCCCGGCTCTGTATGTAGTAAAATGTACTGGATACAGAGTCAAGACCATAAAGGGAGGAAACTGTATTTAATTGTTAAGATGAAGACTCATAAAAATGAGGAGTGTGAGACACTCGGATAATGATAAGAATTAAATAAATGACTTAGCTTGTATGATAAGCTGTGTCGTTGTCGCAGTGCCGAGTTGGACAAATGATCAGTCAGATGACCAGGAAGTGAGAAGCCGATGCCACATGACAAGTAGACGCATGGCCGAGTGGCTATCGTCGTGGCCGAGTGGCTGGTGCCATACGCCGAGTGATCGCCGCAGTACATCAAGCGGCGGAGAGGTTGTCATTGCACACCTGTTCTCATGGAAACAATTGGTGCAGGCAATATATATAGACAAGATATAATCCATAAAAAGCAAATCATAATTGAATTGCCAAGGAATAAAATAGTATTGAAAGCAAAAGTAAGAATATAAAGATTTCTTCTCTGTATGGCCGAGCAGTTTGAGTTGCTGATGGCAGGAGACCAATATGAAGCGTCAACCCATGTGCTGGGTGCTGACCACGGTAGGCGAGTGGCAGCCATTACGTGCTGAGTGAATGTTGCTGTAGCCGAGTAACTGCCGTAGGCAGTGACAGCTGTTGTGGCCAAGTTATCACCGTGACACGCCGAGTAGTTGCCATGTATGGCCGGCAGGACCAGGCGACTGTTGCTTTGGTACACCGGAGTGCATCATCGCCGAGTGGTGATATCATGGCTCAACAGCTCATGTGACCTCGTACAATAAATCACATGAAGAGCAGATTAAATTGCATAGGTTAGCAATAAACAAAGGATTAAAGCAAACAAGGATGAGAAAAATATGATAGAAAATTCTCTGGATCCATGCAGGTTGTGTTCACGTAGCTGTGTTGCTAGTACGTGTTCTCCGCCTTGGGACTTGCATATATTAGCAGTCTAGATTTTGCCAATTAGAGGAAACAACTTCAATGATTAATGAAATCCAAAGAGATGAATAGACAATATCTGGGTATATGCCGACAGTTAAGATCCAGATGAAAATCCTGACGACGGCTGGATATTCCGATAAATTCCAGAGATGAATTTCCAGATAAATAGGCCAATGATGGCAACTAAATATTCCAACACTTAATAACATCGTAGATGAAAATCTTGATGATGAATGAGTGGATATTCTTATGACCAATAAAATTTCAGATAAATATTCCAATGGCCAAATAAGTGACGGAAGTCAATATTTAGAGATAGAATGTCTGGAGTCCAGAAAATCAATAACCAGAAGTCCAGAAGTAGAAAAATATCCAGAAGTCTGATGTTTAGAGCTCCCAGAAGGCTATTAATGTTGAGAAATCCAATAATATAGGACGCCATTATTGAGAAATCCCGAAAGCCAATATTTGTAATCCAGATGGCTCATATTGAGAAATCCAGGCTAATATTTATAACATTAAGAAATCCAGATGGCCAATACTGAGAAATCCAGATGGCCAATATTGAGAAATCCAAATGACCAATATTAAGAAATTTAAATGGCTAATATAATTCCAGAAATCCATAAAGCCAATAAAATGCAAGTAATCTCTTGTAGTCGCTGAGTAACTGTTGTGGCAGAGAAATCACCGCAATGCATCAAGTGACCGGGTGACCGTGGCAGTGTTGCCATTGTGGCCGAGTAGCCGGGGCGTGGCTTTCTGACCAAAGTACGCGAGGTTGCGCGATCGCCGCAAACGCCCGAGTTAATGTCCTGGAGAAGTTGCTGACCATGGGAGCTTGCTGTGTATCATGAAGTTGATGCAAGACAGCCGTCAGTCGTCTTCTTCCAGATGCTCGGTGTTGTCTACAACCATGGCTTCTAAAGCGTCAGGCTGTGGCTATAAAGGTTCAGTCGACAAGGGAGCATGAGTGTCCCTTTTGATAGAAGGTGCGTGACACCATCAAGTGATTGATGTGGCCGAGTGACGGACTCGGGCGGCTTCCTGGATCGCTAAGTCGTCTAGTCGGGAACATCTGACGAACTAAACTCCAGGCTGTGCCAAGTTCGTTTTTGTTCTAGTTTCCGCTCATGCCAAGAAAAAGGGAATCACGTAAGAACATAAACTACTCCAGCGAGCAGTTGATTAGGAATAAAATAAGAAAAGAAGGAATAAAAAAGGAAGGAATCTTCCTGTTTTGCAGCTGTTGCCGTGAATATCTTTGGGGAGTTGAGTCGGACTCAAGTTCCCAAAGCATGTACTCCTACGTGAACTTGTTCCCGATATGCACCGATGATCTCTTCGAGTCCCGCGGCTTCTCGGGACTTGATGCATCTACCCAGCGATCGTTGCCTTGGGCTTGATGCATGTATCTCGGTTTGATCTTTCTCCACGCGCGGCATGTTCTGCAGCAGCCAGCTTTGGTGAGGACAGGCCTCAGGACTTGCCGGGGAAGACGGAAACTGCTTGGACGCTGGTCGCCGTGAAGTCGCTCAGTCCTGATTCCAACTCGTCAACTCGCCGAGTTGATTTGACGCGCTGAGCCACCGTGCGATCAGCTTGATCTGATCTTGATGATACTGAAGTTGTCCATCGTACTCGACGAAGGATTCCCGCGCTCCCCCTACCTGGCGCGCCACTGTCGAGGTTTAGGGCCTCGATAGATTATAATGGGTAGCGAAGGAACTAAGAATACGATGGTGAACACGTGACACAGGGTTTAGACAGGTTCGGGCCTCCCGGAGGATAATAACCCTACGTCCTGTATGTCGTGGTATTGTGTATGTCTCTTTGAGAGGGAGCCCCTGCCCGCCTTATATATCTGGGGGAACAGGGTTATATGGAAAGTATCCTAGTTGGTTATAACTCGGAATTACTTGGAGTACAAGACAAGAGTCCTGATCTATCCTGCCGACTAGCTGCACCTTCCTTTTAGAGTCATGGGCTACTCGGTTTCTTCTGGGCCGGACCGACTACCCTTGTCAGGTTACTCGGCCCTGCTGGTCATGAGGGTACCCGGAGGTCATGCTAACGACACTGGCCGACGCAACTGGAGGTCAGTGAACTCGATCGCTGGTGGTTTGGTGCACTGCTTCGCCGTGCAGCTGTTCGCCGGCGGCGAGGAGACGACCGCGTCCCAGAGGCTGGCCGGCCTGGTCTCTGGCGCGACGCGCGACTACGAGTAGCAGCCGGAACCCGGCATGCAGCAGTTGGGCCAAAGCAGAGGACGCGCGCGCTCGGCCCAGTTGTCTTGTCTGAGTGCTCCCAGCCGTGACGTAGCCGATGACCATGCCCTCCGGAAGCACTCAGTGAGTCGAACGGTCCGCACGCATCGATCGTCTCGATGCCCGGAACAACGGGGCATCGGCGAGCCCTGACCCTTGCGTGCGTGAACTAACCACCTCACTTACCGAACCAGAACGTCAAACACACATCGTTCCATACTCATCCCACTGCAGCGTTGGCAGAGTCACACAGACACGAACTAGACCAACCACGTGCGCGACATGACCGTGAACGACACCATGGTCAAGTTTTAATTATTCCTCACACGCGCAAAGATCATGTGACAAGCGTTATTAGAGGACACGCCATACAGATCACATTGAGCCACAACACAAGGTGTCTGATGAAGAGGTGACAGGGGCATATATACAGAGGGAGGGAGTGGGAACGTTAGGGCAAGAGGGGAGATAAGAGCATCTCCAGCAAGAGCATCTAAATCCAAGCCCCTACATGTCATTTAGGAACCGGCCTCCACACTCAAGCCCCCACATTTTGCTTCCAACTCCAGCAGCACCTCCTAAATCTCAGCCCCTACATATGTGGGTCCTCCTCGTCAGTCTCTCTCACTCTTTCCCCTCTCCTTCCTCTCCGCCCTGAGCAGCACGAGACAATGCAGGCGAGCTCCACGGCCGGCGGGTGGGCGCGCGGGCTCGGCGAGCGGCAGCTCCCCCCGTGCGGCACCAAGGGCAGGCGGGCACGGGGCGGCCTGGCTGGGGCACCTGGCATCAGCCGGCAGCACTCGGCGTGGCGGGCAGGTGAGGCGGGCGCAGGCCTGGCCTGACGGGAGGCGGCGGTGGGTCGCAGCGGGAGGTGGTCGCGCACAGGGCGGAGCTCGTCGACACGAAGCGGCGCGCTGAGCTCAGGGAGGCGGGATGGCAGCGAGCTCGGCGCGCGCCCGATGCGAGGAGGGATGGCGGCGAGCTCGACGCAGCTCCCCGTCGCGTCATCGTCGTCGAGCTCGTCGAGGGAGGCGAAGGGCGGCGGGGTTGGGGAAGTCGTCGATGGAGGCGCGGGCCTCGGAGCGGCCTGGCGTGAGCTCGTCGAGGGCGCCGCAGATCTGGCGAATCGCCATGGCCGAGCTCCTCGGCGGCGAATCGAGGCTGGGTGGAGAGTGAATCGCCATGGCCGAGCTCGGGTGGCCGCCGGCGGGGGAGAGGCGGCGCGATCCGCGATGCGGGAGAGGGGGCAAGGGCGGGGAGGCACGGCCGGGCGCATCGAGGGCGCCTGGCGAGATCGCGCTATGGTGTGCCGGAGGAGGAGGGAGAAGATAGAAAAATAGAAAAAGAAGAGAAAAAAAGGAAAATAAAAAAAAAGTGAGACCCACGAATGAGAGGGGGGATTGGAGGACCCTATGAATGGGAGCCTGGAGATGGAGTTTGGGGGGAGGGAGGGGGCATGCAAAATGAGAGCCTAAGTAGGGTCTTTGCTGGAGGTGATTTTTTGCCTCAAACTCCTAAATAATAGACTAGGAGCTCAAGTAGAGGCCTTGCTGGAGATGCTCTAAGACGCAGCTCCTCCATTTATCTATATCTAGACTTGTTCGCGGGTCCTTTGTACTCGAAGTGTCAGACGTTGATGTCACGCAAACATGTTCTGGAGCACCGTATAGGCGGCGGCGTCCTCCAAGTGTTTCTCTGGAGCCAGGATCCCGCGCGAGACGCATCGGGGATATGCACTCAAATCTAGTCAGCGCGGCGCCAGACAACATCCCATACCCTGCTCATCATACTCTTGTGCCTTGGGATCACAACATGGGCAAGCCTTCTAGTAAGTCTACCGTATATCTAGGCCTGGTTCATCCAAGTAACCAATCAAACCCAAGATGATGAAGCATGTCGGGTTGCTGGGGTTGCTGGGGAAGGAGAGCGTCATTGGGTCCATGCATCAGGCCTAGATATACGACCTCTTCCATGCTACTCACACTCAGTGAACAATTCATTCCCAATACCTCTCACACCCAGTGATGGAGGTCAAGTGATTTGACACATACTTATGATACTAGGTATAAGTCATGTTCTAATTCAAGTGCCAATGGATCGTAGCACCGTAATACACTCATGTTTTTCAAGTGATGAGATTGAGCCTTGTACGGTGATATCCCCATTCTTATATTGGAGGTGCAACCAAAGCTTCTTTTTATTTCCTTCCGTACGTCAATGTGTCATTTATCAATAGAGATAATTTTACACGATCCCGTGCAATACTTATCGCTATGGTGGGTGGAAGACATTAAGCTCATTATAATCATCAACTTTGTCATGAAATGTGATTTTGTCAGACCACATCTAGAAGAGAAACTTTCATTCCGATCCACGTGTTGACAACGAAACAGAAACGAAAGATTTATCAGTCATACTTTTTGTGAGATGAAGTTTTCGGTCATGGTCAATTGGTTGTTAGTTTGTTCCCAGCAGAGGAGAAAACACAACCTGCAAGGCAACGCGTCGGGAGCGCGGCCAGTGTGGCGTGCCTCCCTCACCGTGCGTGACATGAGTCATGCCCTGCACCGCATCGGCCCAATGGTTTCGTTGTGCCTGTCTCCCGGTCCCGGATGCCTTTGTGTGATTCAAGCACCAACGGAAAGGCAGCCTGGCCATGGCGCTGATTCAATCATGCATGGCCGGCGCTCGAGCACGTGCATAGACAGCGAGAAACACATGCCACGCGTCGTCGCGATGTCCTCTGCACGGCCTTGCGAGGCCGTTGGTCGTGCTCAACCTGGCGGCCGGCGCTCCATGATCCCGAGTCGTGTGTGTGCAGCGAAGGCGAAGTGTCCGATTTGATTCGTGGTGAACTAGTGACGCACCAGTCGCAGTGCTCCATGATCATGACGACGTACGTGAGGCGTTGGCCCTCCGGCGCGGGCGCCGTGCATGGCAGCAATTCAATATTCCGCCGGCGTCACGACCACCAGGAACGCGTGGCGAATGAACCACGGGCCCAAGATTATCGCCTTCATCGACTACCGCCTGGCGCCGGAACACTGCTTCCCGGCTCCCTGCGACGACGGTGAGTTCAGCCGCACTTCAATTCGCCACGAGCTCACCATGGGCAGGCCTGTCGACCATCAATTCGCCACGTGCTGTGCTGTTGCTCGTGGCCTTGAGTACGGACGTCATCATGCTCGAGAGAGCGTGTCGGATGTGTCTCAGGCACACACTCAACGACGTGCGTTCCGCATGTTCGAGAGCTCCCTGGCATGGGTACTGCCGACGAGCTCTGTACGTCTTTTCAGACACGAGCTCCATGCATGAACAAGGATGACAAGGAAACGTGATCGATCGATCGGTTGCCTGCAATCTGTGCTTGTATATTAGAATTCCAAGTGTTGTCGAACATTGCAGGACGGAGCCTTGCTGCACAATACGCAACAACGCCACGAAGTGTATGCATCGGGCTCACCCAGGACTACAAGGTGAACAAACATCTAGCTAATAAGGAAAATGGCTTGTAGCTTGGTTACAAGATCTAGCATCTCAGAACCTGGTTTCGACACTCGTGCGAGCGTATTTTCTATAATTTCACGTTTGGATTGAGGTGACGTAGTCATGGTTTTTTTGTGTTGGGTCTTTGTGGATAGGGGGCGTGGCCTCGTGAGTGTAGTGAGCCGGACCGTGCTGCTGCACATACTCTAACAATTATGGTATGATGATTCATTTGCTAGACATGGCATCATCTGCTACCATATAGGCTTGGTTTGCTTCTCTTGCATGTCCTTTCACCACAGGTTGGGCTCCCTGAGCGTCAGAGGCTACGAGCAACGCCAGCGATGAAGTTCGAGTATTACTGATATGCTAGGGGATGAATGCAGCACCGTTGATTGGTTGTTTTGCATTCTCCTTGTCTGATTTTGCAGAGCTTTGCTTCTATTGCATGGACATGTCTAGTTCTAGAGCTATTTCTCCTATTGTATACTGATAACCAAATCTGCATAAGATTTGGAAAGCATGACTGACCTCCAAAATAGCTGCTATATCTGCATTCTCTCTAATAAGGATGATGGCACATATGGAGTCGACTGATTTTGATTGATGCTACATTTCTAGCAGACTGATTACTTTTGTCAACGAGTTATCTTATTGATTGTGATTGTGCACTCGATGAAACGGACACATTTAGGGTCTTCACTTGTCAAGTTGTCACAAAGTGGTGTTTGTTTCACATTTTTCTCAGACAAAGCATCTTGACTTGGGCCCCATTCGTAACATGACGTGAGTATATGAGTGTTGCACAAGACTTGCACAACAGTTTTAATGACAAAACTAAATCCGAAAGAACAAGATGATCATAAAACTAAATTCATAACAATAATCATATACTAAATTCATCGTTTACATTGCTATATTTTTTGAATTTACTTCTTATTCCATGAAAACTCATTGAAATTAATTATCTTCAAGTGTAGTCTCCTATTTTGACCGATCGACAATTTGGAGTCTTGAGACCCATGCCTGGCATAGAAATATCTTTAGCTTGCACTCGCTCCGGCATTGCTACTGCCCATAGTGCTACCACTTGGTTTTTCCCATTTATCTGCATAATTGACCAATGAGAATGAGAAGAATCACCCATAAAGGCAATTTATACGACAAAAAGAGGGGTATAAGTTTGGTACTTCCGAATTACCCACAAAATTGGTATAATCACAATCGTTGCCTGACAATTAATTTTTCCTATTAGAAAATATAATTGGCATTCACAGTTTTGCCAGAAAAAAAAATTCTATACAAATAAGGATTTCTTGCTTTGTGCTAAGAGATTTTTTAAAAAAAAGATTCTTTAACTCGCACTAGCAAAACACCCGACAACAGAAAAACCAATCTCACGAATCATGTAACCGACTATCATAAGATGTAACTAACAAGAAATATATATATTTATAAAATTGTTGCTCAATGTTTAAATATTTGTGGACAGAGCGAGTACCATTCTAGCAATTGGCCAGAGAGAAAGATAAAAGTAGTATTTATTATATTAGACATCATTACCTTACAACAAATCTGATCCCAATCCTACCCTCTTATAAGTTATCCTTGGTGAAAAACGCCCTTATTGTCCACAACCACAAGAAAAGGTTTGATTTTATTGGTGGTTTCAGCATAGCATACAACTAAAAATAGAATGCTTCAACAGTGAGTACAGAAAAAAAAAAGCCCAATTGGCTATATATCCACCACATAAAAATCAATGTTACGAACAAGTGACCAAGTAATATGAGTAAGCAAGTAATACCCTCTTAAGAGAGCATTACAATTGCCACCGTGCGGCAAAATTCCGTGAACTGTTCAAACAAGTATTTCACTTAAACAACAGCAGCAGCACAAACAGAGAACAAGTTCTTATATGAATCTATGGATGACTATCACACTTCATGTTGAATATAGAAACATGCGAATTATGGACTGAAAATAACCACTCACCGCAATTTCTGTAAACTAAACATTCCACCTTAGGATATTCCTCAACAATGCTGCAAATTTTGTTGTATGCAGTTTCACTTGGTGGAACACTGTCGGATAATCTTACAGACATTCTCCTAAGCACCGATGCGCATCGGAATAGTAGTCTCAAAAGGTCAAACTCATGATCTCTTCCTATGACGCCCACAACTTGTACCACTTCAAGATTGATTAAAGGTACACTCTCGCTTCTCCAGTTGTTAGGTTGTTGACATGGGCAGTCAACTGAGCATAAATTTTCCCTCTGAAAGGGAATTGGAGTGTATGTATTTTAACGATGTTCTTCATATGTTCAACGGCCATTCTACAAAAACTAGACAAAAGTAGATAACAAGATATATTATACTGGTATATATAAAGGTTGAATGTTACCTCGTCTATGAACATGTTAAGCCTTTGTATGACAACAGGTTGAATCAAAAGCATGCGCAACACCAATGGTCCAAAAATATGGCCATCTGCTGTGATATCCAATTCCAAAACAGAAAAGTTGGTCACCGGGAGTTGCGCTATGGCTTGTTCAAAGCTCCATTGTTCGTGATGATCAGGCAGATCAGGCTGCATACGAAATCGGACGGATGTCATCGAGACTAACACATGCAAAAAAGATTATTCAGGAAAAGCCAAGTTTAATTAGGAAGTAAGAAGATTAGACAAACATAAGCTCTGAATTGGACGTTGAGGCAAGGTAGTTGCTTCCCGACAACACGGTGGTACACAGCCACCATAAGCCATAGCTCGCCAAAGTCGACGCACCAACCGTCGAAAACAAGGCACCACTGAGACTGCTCCACCATTGGCGCCGGTGGTTCGTCCATGTACACCTTCACCTTCATCTTCTTGAGCGCCGGTGCCACAATGTCAATAAGACACATCGAACCGTGCTCTTTAAGGACCAACTCCTCGAGCGACGGCGAGTGAACCACCGCGTCGAACGGGGCGATGCACCTTTTCATGATCAGAACGCGCAGGCTGGGGCAGAAGGGGAGCATGGCGGCAAGGTCTACTTTGCAGTATAAAAGAGTCAGCTTCCGGAGCGCGGTGAACTCGCCGGAGAGAGGCGGCGCTAGTGGGGTTTCCCACATTTGAATCTCAAGGGAGACGGTGCGGTCCAGGCAGGGCAGCTTGACGACGACATCGCCGTCGTCTCCATTTGTTGCCGAGTACTCCCCACAACTGAGGGCAAGCTTCTTTGGCGCCAGCCGTGCCGTGGCAAGGAAAAGGGAGGATAGAGCCTGGCGCTTCATGCGGATGCCTTTCTTCTCCAAGCGGACGTCGAGGAGGTCCAGAGCCGGGCGGGTGACCTGCGCGAGCAGGGACTCGACCCAGCCGGGGTCGACGGCCTCGTGGAAGGCAAATTCGGGGACAGCCGTCCAGAGGCCGCGCCACCGGCGGGAGAGGACGCCGGTGCGGACTGCGGCACGGGGCTGCGGAGACCGGCGAGTATCTGGAGGAGCAGGTCCTCCGGGAGGTCGCTGAGCCGGTCCACCCCATCTCCGTCACAGTTCACGACACGCCGCGACTTCCACGCGGCGGCATGGCTTGAGAAGAAGCAAAACTGCCAACAAGCAAGAGAGATGGTTACAAACCGTTGAAGTCGAAATGATCGACATGAACACGAGTTCATGAGGAATCCTACTTACGGTCCCCGTTCCTATTCGTCCTGAGGATGCCGCCTCTACTTCTGTAGAGGGTTAGAGACAGCCCTGGCCAACCCATTAGGAATGCAGGCGGCTACAATGGAAAATACTGATGCACACGATCATGCTTTCCAAACATAACCATGAATGCAATCAAGGAATCAAGGGAAGAATCTGCAAAAATGGAAACTCACAACCAATTATCTGACGTCAGTATGTAAATATATCACAAAACTAACCATGTCAATAGATTTTGTACTTGAACAGAAAAATGGCACAACTAATCCAAGTCTCAATATATATTTTATGATAATTTCTAGAACAGAAGTATTTAATAACAAACTTCTGGTAAATTGCATGGTTGACCGCGCCTCATTTCTGCAGAGCACTCAAAAGTAAAAGAAACTCCTAAAACTGTGAAAGTTTAAGAAAATATTAGTTGTGAAGCATGATGAAAGATTTAGCCTTCATCAGGACCACACTACAGGTTGCACCCATATGACTGCAGAGTGCTGATCACATAAACAAAACCTCATAACGCCGCCCAGGAAAAACAGAGCATCACATGAACGGATTTGCATCAAAGGTGCTTCGGAGTCTCACAAACCCGGGTGTTTGGTGCCAGAGAAAGTTGGACAGTCATGCTTTAGAATTAGTGTAAATAAGAACAAAACTTCGAAGAAATGAACTTAATGGTAAGACCCATTGAAGTCTTAAAATTCTACCACGTTACCATCGGTCAAGGAGATAGGTTCATTTATCCAGTCCCTAGCTTGATCATAAGGAGGTAATATAATGTTTGAATCTGTCTGAAGATTGAACAAAAAACCAACTGCCTCAAATTCACCAGCAGCACACATGCTTTTGATTTATATACTTCCATTCCAAGCTAAAAAACAGGATTCTTGAGAAATTTCCAAAAATAGGTTCACTGATTTGTCAAGGTGAGCCCAAATTATGGACATGAGAAACATGCACACATGACTAGTTAGTGGAGCTAAAAGAAAAACATTAGCAACCTGACCACCTCTTGAGGAAAAGTACTATAAAGGGGACCAAAACTCAATTTTAGGTTTATATGAAAATGAAAACGGAGACCTAACAAAGTGTTAGCAAATGCAAGAGGTCTATGCAGCTGAATGAAAACCAGCTTTTCAATAATATAATCATACTGAAGAAGTTGGTTTCTACATTGCAATATGTCCTGTAGGCAGAAAACAGTTGAACCATGTATGCCAGATTGCCAGATGACAGTTTCTTATACTCTGGACTGCTTAAAATGTTTGCTTCAGAAAATTCAGAGGAGAAAATAAATTCCACTTAATAATGCAACAAGATATCCAACACCTGGAAAGCTATATGAACAGGCATATAAGTATATGTTCATGCTACCCATTCAATACCCATTAGAGACCTCTCCCGACCACTGTACCAGCAGCAGACATGATTCGTTCAACATCTGTAACCTGCTCCTCAAGTTAATATCGAAAGGTACACAAGAGATTTTGGCAAACGAATTTCTTCATCAAATGTATGTGAGAACAAACAAACGTTTTCTTTGTCAACTGCAACTGAGATCAGGTGAGAGTATAACTCGAGGCACAGCAGAACCATAGTTGAGGCGAACAATATGATATTGATGTATGAAATGCTGAGCGACTGCTGTGCAGACATGATCACAAGACTCACATCCCATTAAACTAGAAGCTAGGATAGTATCTGACATATAAATCATGACAAACAACTGATATAGATACATCCCTGAGATAGTTTATTCAGTAATAATGAGTAATGACATGTTCCAGAAAGCAACATAATGCTAAATGCCTTTCTATATAACCCCGTTCTAACAACAGAATAGATCATCATATATTCACCCAATGAGTAGATCACGAAAGTACTCCAGTACAAAAATATTTTCAGAAAAACATAGAAGTAGCTGGAAGACAGGGTATGACAATTTTTAATTTATATAAGACAAAGCATAAGGATTATATCCAAGGAAATGTTACTATATGTGGTAAACATGCCACTGAACATGTTCATATTCCTCGCACATTTCGCAGATTTTCTTGTATCCTTTGTCAGACACTCCAACAACCATACTCTGAAGCATGGACGCGCATCGGAATAGAAGTTTTAGGAAATCAATTTCGTCATTTCCTCCTCTGAAGCCGTGAATTTTTACCATTTGAAGAGCCATCAAGGAACACTTTCACCACTCCAGTTGCTTGGGTGTTCACAAGGACAGTTTGGTGAGCATGATTTTCCCACCTGGAAGAGAATCGGAGTCCAACATTATACATGTTATTCAATGTCCAATATCAATGGCACAACTAAGTAAATGCAGTTTCATCAGTTAAGCAGATAAAACATTGTTTAAAAACAGTTAAGCAGATAAAACAGTTATGTACCTTGCCTTGGCTGTCTAGTTTTACCTCCAGCCGTAGTATATCTGGACATATACTTAGTAGATGCAATACCAAAGGTCCAAAAGCATGCCCCTCTGTACAGAGATCCAGCTCCAATTCAGAGAACTCTGTCACTGCAAGCTGCGCGATCTCTTCCGCAAAGCTCCGCTCTGCGTCCGGGTAATCATCATAGTACTGCATATGGGAGTGTGTGGATGTTATTTCCAAGGCAACACTCAAAACATGAAAAACAAGCTGCTGATGTCGACAAGATTAATTTAGTCAGCTAAGGTATGAAAATAATGGGAGGAGACGCACATCACAATCTATGCCCAGTGATAGCTTGCGGACACCATGGCTCAGGCCGTATTTCAGGATGTTTAGGCGCAGATCGCAAATCCCAACATTTTTGTGTAGGCTTTCGCACTCCCAGTAGAGTTTTCTTCACACTCGGTGCCGACATTGAAACCCTGAACTCTGAGGCCATGTTGATATCGAATCTCACATCCTTCAGCACAGGGGCAACTATGTCGATGCGGCGGATGGCATTGTCATCGTAATTGCTCTTCACAACGACCTCCTCGAGAGAAGTCGAGTGAATGGTCACCACTCCGAGCCCGTGGCACGCAACAAAGTGAAGTAGGCGCAGGCCCGGGCAGATGGGGAGCAGGACCCCGGGATCGACGCGGTTGGAGGTGAGGAAGAGGCTCCGGAGCGCGGCGAACTCGCCGGACCGCGGCGGGGTGAACTGGATGCCCCGCAGTTGGAGCCTGAGGGAGGTGGTGCGGCCAAAGCCGGGCAGCTTCACGGCGTTGCGTCCGTCCCCAAGTATGAACCCCGTGCTGACGGCGAGCTTCTGCGGCGCCAGACGCGCGGCGGCGCGGAGGAGCGAGCGGACGCGCGGCGGCGCGGACCGCCTCACCGCGCAAGGAGATGTCGAGGCGGACCAGTGCGGGGATGGCGACACGGGAGAGCGCGGCGACGATGGAGGCGACGCCGACGCCGTCGAAGACCAGCTCGGAGGCGCGGGTCCAGAGGCCGCGCCACTGGCGGGAGAGGAGGCTGGCCCGCGCTACCTTGCGGCCACACCCGAGGCGGACGAGCACCAGGTGGAGCAGCTCGTTGGGGAGGTCGCTGATCCGGTCAAGACCGCCGCCGCCGCCCTCTGGGTCCGGCGGCGCCGGCCGGTTGTTGTTAAGGCGGCGGACCAGACCCGACCGCATGACGCGCCGATGAATTTTTTTTTTTTTTTTTTTTTTTTTGAGATGGACGCGCCGATGAATTGGAAAAGGAGAAACACAAAACCAAAGAAGGCACCAGTCGCAGAGGTTGAAAAAACCGATGGAAACCGGCGGTCCTGTCCAGTAGCAGCGGTAGGACGATTTTTGAATTTGAAATTAGAACACATTTGAAAATTCGGAAACGAGAAAATCAGACCAATTTGCTTTGAAAAGAAGAAAATTGTTTCAATAAATAGACAAAACCAATTGATAAACCAGAAACAGACAAAACCGTTCAATTTGCCTTCAAATTTCTTCCAAATTCGGTTTAGAGTTTTGCGCTCTTTACCGACCAGTTTTCAAAAAAACCGATAAATCCGGTACGGTCCGATCTGATAGCTACGGTTTGAACAGTATTTGAAACCTTGACACCATCATAACCGTTACACTCTAATTCTACTCATTGATGAGACTGCATGTGCTTCCACCGACTTCAAAGCAAAGATAGATTGTTCCGGATGTGCATTCCAAGTAGGCACATGTGAATTTTTTTAATACTTCTTGAAAAGCAAACTGGATGTGGAAAAAAAAACTTTTCATATTCGATAAACAAATCAGAACGACACTCATGGCGAAGGGAGTGGTACAAAAATCTGAACAAGGCCCCCTAACCAGCCCGAGTGACGGTGTAAAATCTGGAGAAATCTGACCTTTTATTGATCCATCATATGACATTTCAAACATCCATTTCCTCAAATACCATTTCCCAATGACACTCACATGACAGGGATAGGGAAAAAATGTTAGGATTTTGGATTTGTAAGATTTGGGGAAGAAGAGACAAAGACAACGACATGGTATTTTTTAGAAAAAAAAATGAAACCCATTATTCGCAAAAAAGAAAAGAAAAAAAGAAACCTAGCACATGATATAGTCAATTCTAATTAATTCAATTTAGTTGTTTGATGCCAAGCTGAGCAATCAAGCATTTCTTGGGCAAAATTGTTGAATCCGATGTTTGCTAGTGGTATAGAATGAAATGGACCGCCCAACCATTTCGGCAAAGCTCTTTCGAAAAGCAGAGCATACCCTGTTTTCCCGTTCCATTCGAAATTGCAATCCGGTTTGCCTCATGTCAACTTCAGACAAATTTTCTTTCTTCTATAAACCTTAACCGGTGAATTTTTTCCATACATAAGAAAAAGATCTAAACCATTATATAAAACATAACACACTGCTACTTTCGGGCCTGAGAAGCGAAGAGCGGTGCTTTCACAAAGATATTACAAATCCATAGATAAGGGAAAACGAAATAATATGGTGACAAATCCTGGTCCAAAGTTTAGGCGCATCCTCTTAACTCTTAAGAAAGATAAATTTTCTCTTTTCATACACCGCCATCACAGCACTGACAGTGTATGTGTCACAAGTTAGCAAAATGTGCCAGATACAGATAATTGGAAATATCAGGTGCACATGAAGTATTTGGATTGCATCTAAACGACTAAAATCATGGATGATAATTTCTATTGTATTTTTTTTAAGGAAAACAAGTTATTGGAAACATCCCCTGTCATTATGTTTGCTAAAATCACGAGTGAGACTTCCCAAACTTCCTATATTTTATCCCATCAAGATAAGATCTGATGGCCTTAAAAGTTTGTTCACATGTGGACCAAATACTTCATGTGCACATGATATTTCCCCCCCAAAGAAAAGCACAATCGAGTAACAAATTTAGTTTTAAGGTGCATGTTTCATAGTTGCTGTTTCATCTACTGAGAAGTAAAAATGGAGAAGGAACCAATGCTCAGTCAATGACAAGCAAAATTTGTCGCAATTAAAAATAAATCATAATGTCCAGATATTACAGTGTAGCTCACCTCTGTCCAAATTTTACTATACAGAGCAAGAGGACTGTCAAATAAAAATTAATGCTTCAATACGCTTAACAGAAAAAAGTAAGAGGACTGTAAAACATTAATCAGTATTCTAGCATAAAATGCTGAAGTTTGAACATGGTAGATTCAGTAGACTGACATGCTCACACTCTGCTAGAGTGTGAAGGATAGTGTCTGAGATATAAATTACAAAGAACAGTTCCATTATACAGAAAATTGTATAGTTAACGGTAAAAAGATCGATGTTACATTCGAATCTAACATGCCATACTGCTGAATTTGTAGCACATGACTATCACTCAGGGCATGTTAAAATATGTTAGCTGCATGATAATCACTGGTGAAGTGTACCAATGAGACTAAGCATAAGAACAAGATCTTTTTATATTCAGGCACATGCTAATCAAGAATATTCCATAAAAGATTTGGTCCATGCAACATAACATGTCATTAGTCTAAAGAAATAGCATTACATTGAACTGCAAGGTTTCGACATAGTACAAATCACGACTAACAGTTAAATATGAAATTTTTCAACAAGGTTAAACAAGGATAAGATTTTCTTGTTATATCAACAAGAATAAGAGCCGGAGCAGTAGACTTGCAGCATATCTGTTGACAAGTGGTGGGGGACTAATAACTAGCCACTCCCTCCATTCAACCATAATATAAAGTGTGTGCATGTCTTTATGAAACTGAAATCAGACTTTTCAATTTTGATTAACGTTAACTTCAACATGTTTAGGATGCATTGGCAGCTGGACTCATATTTCAAAATGCATTTGCATTATGTTATCAGCAACAAGCAACATATTTATAAATAAAAGTAAAGAGTGGTTGAAGACTAATTTTAAATTATACATGCTAAATCTTGAATGCAGAGCATTACAATGCTTCCCTACTGTTGCTCTTTTAGCTGTAAATATTATGTGAGGAAATAATGGTTGCAGATTAATTTAGAAAACATGCCAAAATAAAATATTTGGATACTGGGAGTACAAGTCAAATGGAAATGAAACCACCCCTCATCCATATGCATCCGAACAGTAATCACACACATGAGTAAAGTTTGGATACAATGGGAAACAGAATGATGTTTGGACATTACAGAACAGCTCAATACTGTCAATTTTACTAGTGGGTATATTACCTCATATGAAAAAGACTCCAGAAATGTTTAAAGAAACAATTAGAGGATTATATGCACAGATGTTTTAACTTGTATTCTACCATAACAAGCAAAAGTATGAGTTAATGGTACATATAAGCATGACCACATTCCATAAGACAAGACATACAGGATAATCTCTAGCACTTGAATCAGGAACAATTATTCCATTCTGCATAAATGTACTTAGTACCATCATCACTGCTATAGCAAATATATGGCATTTCATCAGGCTAAAGAAACAACATAGCACGCGACAGTGATGATATGTGACATCATGACAAACAAAGCTAAAGAGGCATGCAGCAGGATAAACAACAACAGATTTTGTCAATAGGCTAAGCACAAGGGATAAGACTTCTTATTACATCAACAAGAACTAACAACGGCTGACTTTACATTTCACATGAGGATTTTCCTTGCATATGCTACGTACCGTTTTGTAGACCTTGTCACGCACTCCCAAACGCATACAGTTAAGCCCTGGTGCGCATCGGAACAATAGTTTCAAAAAATCAACCTTCTCATCTCCTCTTTCCAAATCATAAGAGATATGCACCTCTTCAAGATATGTCAAGTATATATTTTCATTTTCCCAGTTGACAGGCTGTCGACAGGTACAGTTGTGTGTACAGAATGCTTCCTCCTGCATGAAAACAGGAGAACAAACGACTCATATCAAACAAAGGTAACCATTATTTAAGGAGTGTGTCAGGATTGTTTTGTCATGTAAATAAACTGGATACGTTATTTAAGGAGCGAATCAACATTGTTTTGTCATGTAAATAAACTGGATGGTTACCTCGCCTTGACCTAGGACCACTTGAGTCTTTGTATAGCTGGTTGAATCTGAAGCAGATGCAATAGCAATGGTCCAAAAGCATGCCCCTTTGTTTCGACAGTGAACTCCAAAACAGAGAAGTAAGACACTGTAAGTCGTGCTATCTGTTCCGCGAAACTCCGGTCTGGAACCCCAGATTTAGACTGCACAAACCAACATGGAAAAATCATGCAAAATGACCACTCTATCATGAATCAGCATATGCGAAAGTTAGGTTTCAATTTGGAAAACAAGCAGACTGAAACGCACCATACAATCTATGTTCAGCCGTAAGGTGCAGACGCCTTGGCTCAGGCAGTAGTTAAGGCTGAGGAGGCGCAATATGGAAAGCCCAACATTTCGGTGCTCACTTACAAATTTCCAGTCAAGTTCCTCCACCTTTGGTGCCGAGATTGTCATGCTGAACTTTCGGTCCATCTCGACATTGAGCTTCATTTTCTTGAGCTCTGGGGTGTCGATGTCAATCCGGCGGATGTCATACCACAATTGCACACCTTCCACATCGAGCTCCTTGAGCGTCGCCGAGTGAACAGTGACCTTCTCGAGCTGTTGGTTTGCATTGATTCGAAGAACGCGCAGGCGCGGGCAGCGGCGCAGCAGGGCAGAGAAGATGTTGCTGCCCGTGGCAAGCTCGAGGCTCTCAAGCCGGCGGAACTTGCCGTGCCGTGGCGGCGCAATGGGCACGCCGCGTATATCGAGGATGAGGGAGGTGGTGCGGTCGAAGCAGGGCAGCTTGACGGTCTCCTCTTCTTCGACTGGGTTGTACAGAGATATGGAGGCCGTTTCCGGCGAAAGCCGCGCGGCGGCGCGGAGCAGCGAGGTCGCGCGATCCTGGGCCGATGCCGGCTTGAGCACCACATCGATGTGGAGGTGGTTCAGCGCGGAATGCGTGAGCTGTTCGAGCGCGGCCTCCACCGATTCGGGCTTAATATCTTTGAAGATATACTTGGGGAGGCGGGTCCAGAGGCCGCGCCACCGGCGAGCGAGGATGCTGGTCCGCGCCGCCTTGCGGGCACACCGGAGGCGAACGAGCACCAGGTGGAGCACGTCGTCGGGGAGGCCGCTGATCCGGTCCGCCTCCGCGTCGCCGCCCTTCGGGTCTGGCCGCGCCGGCCGCTTGCCGCGGCGGCTGGAACCGGACAGCATGACACGCGAAACTGGACTGCAAACAAAGCAAACGGGATCTGGAAAAACCTTCAAATGGTAATGGGAAAAAACCAGATCAAATTCGAAATGATGCGATGGGCAACCTACCGTGGTGGTCCGGTGAGTCGTCGGAGGCGGTGCACGCGAGAGGAACCGGCGGTCGTGGGCGGCGGCTGCGGTTATGGCCGGGACTGAATTTTCGGATGGACGAGTTGTGTTCTCCCGAGTCCTGACTCCTGTCCTGACTGAACTGAACGGAGAAACAATATCCTGAAGGTCATTTTTTTTAGGGACGCTGAGAAGGTGAAACGAATTATACAACCAGCGCAGAGGAGTGGAGGACATGGGCAAGGCCCTTTCGTGACATTATTTTACATGACTGTAGGCAATGTGAAGATCGCACTGTCCATGTGATCTGCCTGTGACCCATTGCAAAATCGCCTGGTCAGGCACACTTGATTTCATGGCATTCTTTGGTTGCAGTCATGAAAATCATGCCTAGGTGGATCGAAGGGGCAGGCAACCTTTGTTTCATTGTTGCATGTGTGTTGCTTCGCCGTGATTAGGAAGGGTGGTGAGGTTAGAAGAAATACAGTAGCATCTGACTATAATTTGATAAAATGGAAGAAAACAAAACGAAATAGCAAAAATGTTTATTCAATCCAGAGCTCGCGAGCTGCAAGGATGGATCTGGGAAAAAATTGCTACCATACTCATAAACTTGAGAGAACAAACAAAAAAAAAAGCTTGGGAGAACAACTAAAACCAGCGCTTGGGGGAGATCGATTGAAAGGGAAAAGAAGAAATAGGAGGGAGAAGGTCACAAGATCCAATTCACCGGGGCCAGCCCTACAACATTCTCCATCACCGTGGAGTCAATTGTGATTTTCTACTCCCTACTAGGAGAGTTGTGTTGTGAGGGAGGAAGGGAAAATTGAGAGGGGAGAGAGGCAACTGCTGTGATTATAACTGGCTTATATATACTCTGTGTTGCTTACTAATTCAAGATAGTGAGCATCTCGCAACAAGCTGATTGGAATAAGAAGTCCCACCCTAACAAATGTGTATGACAAAATAGCAATCTTGTCCCACAACTTTGGCTCAAACCTCAACTTGGGATCAAACAAAGATCGGATTCCATTTCTGCTCAATCTACCATTAGCAAAGATTGGATTCATCAATTTATCCTTATAATGCTTAATTGCTCAGCTTGGCATCAAACAACTAAATTGAATTAATTGAAAACGGCTATATCATGCACCTGGTTTTTTTTTCTAACAATATTATTGGTTGTTTTTGTTTCTTCTTCCTAAAAATCTTGACGTTACTCCACAGAGTAATTCCAAAGAACAGCTCCATTATAGTCTAACAGAGCTTCGCCGAAATGGTCAGATTACAAGAGATAGTGTCTGAGATATAACCATTATACAAAATTGTATACTCCCTCCATCCCTAAATATAGTACCTTTTTGACTTTCAGACATCACGTTTGACCGCTCGTCTTATTCAAATTTTACACAAATATTTAAAAAAATATTTTTTATTAAAATATCTTCAATGATAAAACGAATTATCAAAAATAAATGAAATTTGCACAAAAATTTGAATAAGACGAGCGGTCAAACGTGATGTCTGAAAGTCAAAAGGGTACTACATTTAGGGATAGAGGGAGTAGTTTACAGTAAAGTGATCAATGTTACATTAGAATCTAACATGGCATACTGCTGAATTTGTAGCACATGAAAGTCACTCAGGGCACTAAGCTGCATGATAATCACTGGTGAAGTGTACCACTGAGAATAAGCATAAGAGCAAGATTTTTTTTTTATATCAGGCGCATGCTAATCAAGAATATTCCTAAACTATTTTATCCATACGACATAGCATCTCATCACTCATTAGTCTAAAGAAACAGCATTACATTGAACCGCAAAGGTTTTGACAGAGTACAAGTCATTACTAACAAGTTAAATATGAATTTTTTCAATAAGATTAAACAAGGATAAGACTTCTTGTTATATCAACAAGAATAAGGGCTGAAGCAGTAGACGGGCAGCATGAGGCCATATCTGTTTACAAGGGGTGGGGGAGTAACTCGCGACTCCTCCATTCAACTATATAAAGTGTGTGCATGCCGTTATGAAACTGAAATCATACTTTTCTATTTTGGTTAACACGAACTTCAACAAGTTTAGGATGCATTGGCAGCTGGACTCATATTTCAGAACGAATTTGCAGTATGTTATCAGTTATAAGTGACATATTTATAAAAGAAAACAATGATTGAAGACTAGTTATAAATTAGTCATGCCAAATCTTCAATGCAGAGTATGAAAATGCATCCATACAGTTGCTCTTTTAGCTGTTAATATTATGTGAGGAAATATTGGTTGCAGATTATTTTGAAAACCATCCCAAGATAAAATACTTGGATACAGGGAGTACAAGTCAAATGGAAATGAAACCACCCCTCAGTAATCACACACATGAGTAAAGTTTTGACACAATGGTAAACATATTGATGTCTGGAATATATTACCGAACAGCTCAATACTGTCGAAATTTTACTAGTGGGTATATTACCTTACATGAAAAAGACCCCATGAATGTTTAGAGAAACAATCAGAGGACCATATACCCAGATGTTTTAACTAGTAATCTACCATATATATAACAGGCAAAAGTATGAGTTAATGGTACATATAAGCATGACCACATTCCATAAGACAAGTCAAAGACATACAGAATGGAATAACTATTCCATTCTGCACTATGGAATTGTAGCTAATTTAGTACCATCATCACTGTTATGGCAAATATATAACATTTCATCAGGATAAAGAAACAATATAGCACGCGACAACGATGATATACTAAATCATGACAAAAAAAAGCTTACCAAGGATGCAGCAAGATAAACAACAGTGAACTCTCTTCAACAGACTAAGAACAAGGATAAGGCTTCTTGTTACATCTACATTAACTAACAGTGACTGACTTCACATTTCACATGAGGATTTTCCTTGCAAATGTTGCATATGTTTTTGTATACCTTGTCACGTACTCCCACATGCATACTCTTAAGCCCTGGTGCGCATCGGAACAGTAGTTTCAGAAAATCAACTTCCTCATCTCCTCCTTCGAAGTCATAAGAGATAAGTACCTCTTCAAGATCAGGCAAAGATATAGTTTGACTCTTCCAGTTGATAGGCTGTCGACAGGGACAATTCTGTGGGCACGATTCTTCCTCTTCCCCTTCTTCAACCTCTTCCACCTTCAAAAACATAGGAGTACCAATGAATTATCTCAAAACAAGAGCAACCATGACTTAGGGAGCATGTTATTACTTAATATCATATTGTGAGGTCAACAAACTAAGGGGTTACCTCGCCTCGTTCTATGACCACCTTAAGTCTCTGTATAGCTGGTTTAATCTGAAGCAGATCCAACAACAACGGTCCAAAATCATGCCCAATTTTTTTGATAAATAGCTCCAAAACAGAGAAGTCAGTCACTCGAAGTCGTGCTATCTCTTCAGCAAAACTACGGTCTGGAACCAAAGTTTCATACTGCAAACAACCAGTACATATGAATTATGTGAAATGGCCACTCTCACGAATACATGAAAAGTTGTGTTGAAATTTGGAAGAGAAGTAGAATAGATGTACCGTGTAATCTATGTCCAGCCGTAACGTGCGGACACCTTGCCTCAGGCTGTATTTCAGATTGAAGAGGCGAAGTTCGGCAAGACCAACACTTTCGGGCAAGCATCCAAGTCTCCAGACGAGTTCCTCTACCTTTGGTGCCGAGAATGTCAGGCTGAAGTCTAGGTCCATATTGACATTTAAGTTCGACTTTTGAGCTCTGGTGCGTCAATGTCGATTCGGGGGATGCCACTGAACATTTCGAGACTCTGCACCGCGAGCTCTTCAAGCGTCGCCGAGTGAACAGTGACCTCCTCGAGCTCTCGGTAGGCATGAATCACGAGAACGCGCAGGCGTGGGCAGCTGGGCAGCAGGCCGGGGAAGATGTCGCTGCCCGTGGCGAGTTGGAGGGTCTCGAGCCTGCTGAACTCGCCGGCCGGCGGCGGCGCCAAGGGCACGTTGCGCATTTTGAGGATGAGGCAGCTGGTGCGGTCGAAGCAGGGCAGCTCGATGGCCGCCTCTTCCTCGACTGGGTAAGGGTTGTACAGAGAAATGGAGACCGTCTCCGACGAAAGCCGCGCGGCGGCGCGGAGAAGCGAGGACGCGTCATCCAGGGCCGATTCCGGCTGGAGCACCACATCGATATCGAGGTCGTCTAGCGCGGAACGCGTGACCGCGAGCGCGGTCTCCACCTCCTCGGGCTCCAGGTCCCAGAAGGTGTACTCGGGGAGGCGGGTCCAGAGGCCGCGCCAGTGGCGAGAGAGGATGCTGGTCCGCGCCGCCTCGCGGGCACAGTCGAGGCGTACGAGCACCAGGTGGAGGAGGTCGTCGGGGAGGCCGCTGATCCAGTCCGCCTCCCCGTCGCCGTCGACGCCCTCCGGGCCTGGCGGCGCCGGCCGCTTGCCGGGGCGGCGGCAGGGAGCGGACAGCATGACACGCGTTGATGAACTGCGAAGCAAACCAGATGTAGAAAAGCATTCACATGGAGGAGAAAAATCAGAACAAATTCGGGATCTTGTGATGGCAACCTACCGTGGTGGTCCGGTGAGTCGTCGGAGAGGAACCGGCGGTCGGGGCAGCGGCTGCAGTTATGACCGGGACAGAATT